>PVIR01004294.1:0-80379 GCA_004026965.1 Petromus typicus | reverse complement strand
TGAAAGGGGACAATGTGGAGATTGTAACAAAAAAGTAAGGAAACAAATTTTATATATATGGGGGGGTGGTAGGGTGGGTGGGGCTATGGGAAAAAAATGAGAATTAAGTTGTGTCCTATACTGGTACAAATCCCCATTATGGAGTGCAATCATGATGTGTATATTTAATGTACCAATAAAGATAATTAAAAAAAAAAAATAAAAAAAAAAAAAAATAAATATCCCACCCAATGTACTCTCCTTCTCTCATACAAGTTCACAATTTTCCTCTGTTGGGTGCTTTTTGGTTCCCTCTTTCTTTCACATATTCCCAGCCCCTCTTTGTAAAACAATGAGACAAATCTGTCACCATCCAAGGTTGATTCATTCCCCTCCCCATCAGACTATAAGGTCAACAGTGTAGACTACATTGCCCAAGGTGCCAGTTTTTCAGTAAGTAGTAAAAGCACAGCACATCACTGATGCAAGTTGTGCTCTCACAGAGCTTAGCCGGTCCCCAGATAGATCCCTGGCTCTTACAGGTTGAGGCTGAGAAATCTTTTCTCAAGTGGACCAAGGGGACAAAGCAGATCTAGATTTTTAAAGGGAAAAGACAAACTATATGGGAGTAAAAATGTAAATGCAAGAAAGGGGGAGGTAGTTTTACAACTATATTCAAGCCAAGGAAAATGCAATAATTGACATTTCTGTTCCCTGAATCCCCTGGGACAAAAAGAGTTTTACATGTTTGTTCTCTGGGGACAGCAGAGATCTAAACAACTGCCTAATGCACAGAGCTAATCTGCACTTTTTAAGTCAAAAGCAATCATCCAATTAATCAATATAAAGTGTTTTTGCTTCATGATAGCTGAATGAAGAGCTGAACTGTCACTGCATTGGTTATAAATCTCATTTTCTGCACCTGGGTAGACTTCATTGTCATAGACTCTGCCATCTTTTTCTCTCTACTCTTGGTATTTGCTTTCATGGCCTCCTGCAGACCAGTCAGCTTCACATCTGGATCATCACTGACAGCCTCTGGCCTTTATCTTGCAACCCGGGGCATACATCAAGGCACACTAGTTATAAGTATTGTGCTGTAGTTGTAAAGACTCAGGACTCATCTGTTGATCTGTGCTCCTCCGTTGTTGAGCAGTTATTTAATTCGTCCTCAAATGATATCTAACACCCCAAAAATCCTGATCTGAATCAAGAAAGGATTATGGACGTGCATCTGCCTAAAGGGAGCTCAACGTTTTTCAAAAAGTTATAACAGCATATATCAATGAGTAGACAGCACATGCATTGTGTTGCTCTGAACTGAAAAAGAAACTTTTTAAAATTGAAAGTGGTTCATTATAATTGCATATATTTATGAAGAACATTAAGATAGGTAGATATAGATAGATGATAGATAGATAGATAGATAGATGAGATATTTGACAAAATTATCCTCTACCTCAAACATGAGCATTTCTTTTAGTGGAGAATATTAAAAATCCTTCCTACTATTCTAAGATATGTAATTTACTGTTACCAAGCATAGTGACACTGTGCTATAGAACATCAGAAGTTATTCTTCCTGTTCAGTTTCACCCATATCACTAATCATTCTCTCTTTATTCACTTCTCTTCCAAAATCCCTCCCTAGCTTTTGGAAATCACCATCCTACTCTCTAATTCTATGAGACCAACTATTTTATCTTCTACATATTTATAAGTGAGAGCATGTAGCCTTTATTTTCCTGTGCTTGATTTATTTCAGTTAACATAATGTCCTTGAAGTCATCTACATTGGTGCAAATGACAAAATTTCATTCTATTTTATGACATTACAATATTCTACTATGTCTACACACCACATTTTCTTTATCACTTATTTTTACCTTGACCACATAGCTTGATTCTTTATCTTATTATTCTGAATTATGTCACAATAAATGTGGGAATGATGCTGATACACTAAAACAGAATTAATAAATAAGACAACAGAGAGAAACCCCAAGAGATTCTTAAACAACAGTATAGAAATTGATGAAAGCCTAAATAGGAGTGAGCAAGTCTTTTTCCCAGTCAATTATGGTGGAAGCCTGGTATTACAGCCTGGATTAAATGTCCTTCCAAGGCCTCTTTCTGCCCTTTCAGGTCTGATTAATTTTCCAGAAGAGAAGCACTAGGAAGAAATAACTGGAAATGTTCATGAAGAGGAACAGTAGAGAAAGGAAAGAGGAAAATACCAATAAAATGTTTCCTGGTCTGACAAGAAGCATGTGTGTTTGGGTGTGGTGGGGAAGGAGAGAACCGGTCATGTGTGTGTGTTGAGAAAAGGTTCAAGGTCATTTCTGGATTCTTCCAAACAACTTCTGCCTCTTGTTGGCACATGACAGATGTGGGCCTATGGGTTTTGGCAAAGACAAGAGAATCAGGAATGCAGTTAAAAAAGAGCTTTCCAGTTTTTGAGAGAGAGCAAAGATTAAGAAGGCTGAATTTTGTAGAGTGTCTGCCAAAGGTGAGGCTGATGAAGAGAAGAGAAAGGAGATCCAGGAGAGGCTGCCCGGGAACAGGAAGCCTGCAAATCGGAGGAGTCCAGAGCACTGAGTGGGAACTGGAACTGAACAGGCCTGTGCATGAGTTGACCTGGGCTGGGATCCAGAGGGAACACTGGGCACAAGGGGACGAGCAGATTTCCACTTCAGACTACAGGCTCTGCAGCCTGAAGGAATTCAGGATTGGGGTCTCCATTGAGAAGCAGCCCCTCTATTCTGGTTCAGACCCTTGCTGAGCTTAACATGTTCATGTCTATTGAAAACCTTTCAGGAAACTTATCCAGGAGAAAGAGAAATTCTCATTGCAAAAGCAGCATGAAGTGATTTGAGAACTCCTGGTACAGCATGCCTATTTTTTTTATTTTGGTCTTTTGTTTCTAGGCAGAACCCCAATATATAAAACTGGTCACCAGACAATTGATGGAAGCACAGTGTGGAGGTTGGAGAACCAGACCCTTTTGTTTCTCTTCCTCCCTGTACCACATCCACACTTACATGGGCCCTGGGAGATCAGCAGAGCCTTGGGCCCTCTGGATACAATTTGTAAAACATGAATTAGGTAAGGCTGGGGGCAAAAACAATTTTATTCCTTGTTTTGTGACCTCACTTTCATTACTCAACCTCTTCATTCCTCATTTTCCCCATTTGTAAAATACAATAAATAATGTCTAATTCATGACCTTGTAGAAATTAAATATACTTTATAGAGCCTATAGAAACAGTGGTCTGAGTAGGTCCATCAATAACAAAATTTCCCTTTCATGTAAATAAGCTTATCATAGTGAGGTCCTGATAATCCTGTGTCCAGGGGGCTTGTAGTTCTTGTAAACATTTATTCTTATTTGCAGTAAATCAATTAGCTAAAAGCCTATAGCCCTGAATATCTGTGTGTATAGGCTGAGAGATTGGAAGCTCCATCCCAGGACAATTTGATTCATGTATCATGTCAAAAACTCAGAGAAATCAGTCAGTTCCCAGATTGATCTATGAATTCAAAGTAATCCCAATCAAAATCCAAGCATTTTGGGGGAGTAGAAATTGGAAAACCAAATCTAATTATCATATTCAAACACAAAGACTAGCCCAAATAGCAAAGGAAAAAAGAAGGTTGGAAAACTGAAACTATCTAATTTCAAGATTTATTATAAAGCTATATTAACCAAGGGAACAAATACTGGGGCAAAGATAGACAAAGAGAGCAGCAGAACAGAACACTGAATCCCCGAATAGCCCCACATTTATTTTCAGTGATATCTTTCTAAATGTCCAAAGGTAATTAGTGATATAAAACACTGTTTATGAATTTCCTCTGGAATGAATGGAGTTCTGCCTAAGTGCTGAAAGCCAAAAGCTCCAAAATATTTATCACACAGCTTGGTCTTTTACTATGTAAACTCTAGTCTCACTTTCTTTGTAATAAAGAGAACCAACCATGTTTAGGGGCTACTGAGGAACTGCTGGCATTCTGCAGGGAATGTACCCCCAAACAGAAATATTTAACAGAACAGTGATGCGGCTGGGCTCGACTCCGCACATGACTTTTCTCCCTTCCAGATGTGTGTTCTGAAGTGTTCTTTTGCTCAAGAACTCGAGGCTGAACTGATTCATCCACACCTTATTCTCCCATCCCCAGAGACCATCCCAGCATGCCGTATGTATTACAAGATGTCTGGCCAGGACTTAAAGTATGGGCTGTGGCCATGGAACAGAACAACGCTGAGTGACCACACACGGGCTGAGGCTCTGACCACGTCCCCTCGGCTCTGTCTGCTAAATGAAAGCTTCCTTTCTGCCTGTGCCCTTCAAACATGTTCTAAAGGAGGGTTCTCACCACTTTCACCCAAGCTCCTGCCGCGGAAAGAATTCTTCACTTCTTGCACAGCCAATTGCTTAAAGAGGGCAGCCAAATTAACCACAGTCTGGGGTACTGCTAATGCTAACTTTGTGCTTCACAGCAGAAGCCAGAGTCATGGAGGGAATAGAAACTCCGTCGAGCACCAAGGTCAAGTAGAAGCCAAGTGATCCAGGAGAGAAAATGTTTCTGACAGTCCAGTTAGGTCATTTGCTGGTATTGTTTGTTGAATCACTATCCAAATCCTGGATCCCCTCAGCTTTTTCTTGAAGAAATAACAAATAATGCATGAACTTCTAACATTAATTGCCTCTTTTTTTTCACCCCTAGCTGATCACCATTTGTTGTGATGTAAGAAGATTAAAATATAGGCTGCAGAAGACTTCCTGGGGTTATATCTAGACTCAACCACTTGCTGAACAAACCCAGGCCACCTATTTTATCTCAATTAGCCACTGTTTCCTTCTCAGTAATAGCACTTGCCTCATAGGGTGATTGTGAGGGATAAATGAGGTAATAAAGAAAAATCCACAGCTCAGTCTTTGGCATGCATTTAACACTCAAATATCAACTAGTATCATTCTTAACATCAGTATCACTACCACTGATATCACTATGATAATAAGTAGCCTACATCTTAGAATGTAACTGTCCATCAAGGAGAAACAATAGGGAGAGGCTGCTAAAGTGATGGCAGATGAGTCTGTATCCAAAACAAAAGAATGACATTTGAAAACTTAACTATAATGCAGGCTGGGGAGGGGGAGCTGGGATGGAAAAGCAGCTTCAGGTTGCTCTTTTCTTTCTTTCTTTCTTTCTTTTTTTTTTTTTTTGAGACAAGGCCTTGCTCTGTATTTCAAACTGGCCCTGAACTCACTATGCAGCCCAGAACCTCAAACTCACAGCAATCCTCCTGTCTCTGCCTCCCCAGTGCTAGAATTATGGGCGTGAGCCACCACACCCAGCATTGTGATATGTGGTAACAGGGATCGAACTCCAGACTTTGCGCTTGCCAAGCAGACGCCGGAACCACTAAGCTAAATCCCGGCCCTTCATGTTGCATTTTTGTGAAGGAGATGTAGGGAGGAAATACACTGATCTCCAGGAAGCTTCAAGACAAGAGATGTGCATTAGCAGCTGGCCGGAATGGTGGGAAGGCACAGAGATGCCGTATCTGGGGCACTACATTAGAGAGGGGAGTACCATGAGAGTAGAGGAACAGATGGGCTGCCAGGTGAGGAATGCTAAGGCTACTTCCAAAGTGGTTGGTCTGGAGTATAAAGGCTGGGGAGAGAAGTGTGGAAGAGTCAAAGGCAGGTAATAGGCAAAGAATATAGGCATGCCAGGCCAACACTGTTTCATGTATATTGTGGCTCCTGAGGACCAGAGAGTTAACGGATCCAAGATTTCCAAGATAGAAGCCCAAAGTATACCATCTGCATCGGTTAGGATTCACTAGAGGAAGAGAATATATATATATATATAAATTTACCAGGTGGCTTACAATAATTTCCTGCAGAGTTGGATGCAGAAGAATTCAGAGGGCCTACCTGTGCAGAAAGGCAGAGGATCCAATCAAAAGGAAAGGTCTGGTGTTAGCAGCAGATCTTTTGAGAACCTGTATCAGAAAGCTGGAGGATGTGTGTTGAAAGCTTCAGAGTGTGTCCTGGAAGCCTGGAGATGGGTAAGAAAAGGCGATGGCCAAGACAGTTTCCTCTGAAGGGGCAAAAGTGAAACTTCTTTCCCTTTTTGTTCCTTCCAGGCTACAGGCCTACAGGTTGGCACAACCGAAGTTAGGGTGAGTAGTCCCCCTTCAGTCAGCCCATCACCCAGACACACTCACAACTACTCTAAACTAGCCCTCTGGTCATTTCTCAATCAAGTAGACACCCCAGTGAACTCTCAACAAGTTTATAGTATAGAAGTCTAGACATTGTGCAGAGCATTGAAGAAGAGAGGTCACAACAGGCCAAAGACAAAACACTGAAGAAAACAGAGAGACCTCAGGTGGTTCAATGAATGTTTGTGGTCTAAATCTCAGCAGAGTGAATGGGGGGCTGTCTCTTTCAACAATAAAATCAAAATAAATGACAAAAGGATATGGAAGTTAATTCACAATCATATATATTCTATCCCTTAGATTCCCAAAGCCTTAGTAATGAGCAGTTTCCTGGATCTCACTCCCACCAAAAAAAGTGTTTGTGCCTGTATTGGTGGGTTCATACATGTATGCATGTATGTTCACATGCACATGTGTGTGTGCATGTCTGTGTGATTGTATCTGACAAGACAAGGGGTGGGGGTGCTCTCAGAGAAGTAAAACAGCATCAGAGGGAAAGACTGTGTCCCTCGGTTCCACCGACAGTTGTGCCTAAAAGATCTCATCCCTGTGTGTGATGAGGTGGAGAACGTGCTGCCCTGCTTAGGGATGCAATGGCTCTGCTTTGTTATGAGTTACACAGTTCTCACTCTGAACATTTTTCAGAGACATTATTTGAAAGGTAACTGTTATCTTTTATAGAGGTCAGAGCAATGAGTGCCCCATCATATTTGCACAACACTTCCTGGAAAGAACCTCAGTAGGGCTCGCTCAGCCCTCTCTTATGGCCTTGTTTCCATCTGCCCTAGAGAGTCTTCAATCTTCAAGAAAATAAAATTTTATTTAAGCTGCAATTAAAAAGGATGAGTAAGGTAGATTTGTGGGTTGCGCAAAAGGAGATAGAATTCCAAACCCAAAAGAAAAAACTTTTTGAGTTATCCATGTATTATGTCCTACCCTCCTCCCATGCCAACTCTCATTAACATCAATAGAAAATGATGATTTATGATTCTAATGACTATTTCTGGGAGGCATAGAATCCTCCCCCCTTGTTGTGTCCCTGGGCTCCAGACAGACTCTCCTTCCATGCCCTGCTCTCTCTCTCTCTCTCTCTCTCTCTCTCTCTCTCTGACATACACAATAGGACATCATGTCCTGCTTTTTTGTCTCTTCCCCTTGATCACCTCCCTCATCTTCAGGTTGCCAGACAAGTACGGTTTGGCAGCGGAGACATGGCTGCCAGGAAAGAACTGTGTGATGTCACTTTGTGGCATTTCTGCTCTTCCTCTAAAATGTCACCAGGGCTCAAGAGAATGAGTTCACTTTGCCCCTTTTCATGGCGTTAGTGCTTCACTGCACACTTTCTCCACTCTATCATATGAGCTTCATGTATGAGAACTAGCCAGGGGGTCAAGAGATTGAATCAAGAATCAGAGAAGCCACTAAAAGCCTGTTCGTGGAGGACTGTGCTGTTTATGAAGACATCTCTTCCACTAAGATGCACCAAATTTAAGCATCTCCTATAACTCTCAATGGCTAATATATGTACATATTATTAACTAATGGAGGAGATAGTTAAAGGTGACCAAAGCAACCTTTCGATGCAGAGATTTCTGGAAATGAAGAGGTATAGGGAAGAAGGAAACAAGGAAATTGTAAAAATAAAAATGAGATAGGTGAACAGAATGAAAAGAAATTAAGAAAAGTGGGGACAGAGGAAAGAGAAGTGAAGAAAATAAAAAAGAATCATCAACCCCTGATGGAAAGCCTACTACGGATTCATTCTTTCCATTCTTCATTCAACAAACATGCTCAATGCTATATAGACTAGGTGCTCTGTTAGGCTTTGAGACATACTATCTCATTTAATTCTCAGAACAATCCTTAGTTAAACATGATTCTCTTTATGCTAATTAAACTAAGATCCAGAGAATGTAAGTAGTAAGCCTGGTTTATAAAGGTTTTTAAATGCTATATAATGAAGCAGGCACTAGATTTCAAATCTACCCAGATTCATTATTTTGGTCTTTGTGCTACCAAATTGCCATGCTGGTCATTCTATCAAGTGTTTTTAATATCTCAGAAGAGTAGACTGTAATAAACCCATATTTTGGAATCATTATTTCTGTCTGGCCATTCTGGTCTCTTGCTGATATAAAAACAGATGTCTCTTAGACACCTGCACCCTGGCTCCATGACCAAAAATACATCAGATTACAGTTACTAAGATGTTTACCCTCCTGACCAGAATGCATTGCACCTGAGGCATTCTGTGACTGAGGAAGCAGAGCTACTTGGCCTGTGAATCCAGCCCCAAGGGTTACTTCAGGAGTAGGTGTCTGACCCTGCTCACCTAGTCTTTCACATGCCCGAATTCTGCATCCTCTTTAAGCAGATAGAACTCAAAGAGTTCCACTTCAGTTTCTTTTCATCCTAGTTTTCTATCCTTCTCAACCAGAACTCATTCTCATTTTTCTAAATCCGCGTCTGAATCCAACTTTGTCCCACTGAGCAAGTTGAAAGGACTCTACACGTTACTGTTTCACCAAAGCCTATGTATGGTGCCTTGATATGGACCATCATCTGTAACCCTTATACTACAAGGTAAGTATTCAGAAACTCACACTGAGGACATTGAGAAATTAAATAGTACTTCTTAAATTCACATAGCTAGTTACTAGTGGAGTTGGGATAGGAATACAGGTCTGGTTCTAACTTGGTTCCTTCACTGCTAACCCAGATAATTTCCCAAAAAGCAAGAAAGAAAATAATGAGTGGGTGGGGAGACAGCCTAGGATTGAGAAAGGCTAGCTCTTACTGACAGGAGAGCAGCAGGCAGCAAGCCATTATTCAAGGTTTGAGGAGGCCCCGAGAAGTCTCCAAGAGCTTTCATGAAAATCTGCTGTGACCTCGCATCCTGTGGTCTCTCTCATCTTCCTCCACCATTTGACAAGTCCCAACACAGATACCACCCAGCTTCACTGCTGATCTCAGGCCAATTTCTGTCAAAGGCTAAAGAAAAACCTGTGTGAAATGAACAATGATTGTGACCTTTTATAGAGTGGAAAGCAGGGAGGGAACAGATGAAAAAGAAAGATAAGAATAAAAGAAAGACAAAGAAAGAAAGAGAAGGAGAGAAAGAAAGACATAGAGAGAGAGAAAGGGGGTGTGTGTGTTTTCCTTAATGCTGGGAAGGGACCCAAGGAGCCTGGAGATGTAATGGGATATGGTTACAGATTACCAAAGTTTTGCTACAGCTGTAATAGCCTTTCACAAAGGCATGGCCCTCCAGAGAGCCATATTTCATCTCCGCTTTCCCCACCACATAAGACAGAGGGTGAGGAGCTGAAAGGCAAGATTGGAAACTCATGCGGGAACTGAGCAAGCTCTGACACCCCCATGGCACTCCCATCAAACCAGAATGAACTGGACCCAAATGCTCTTGTCATAACAGGCTTTGGATCCCATCCCTGTCATCTGCTTATTTATTATTTTTTCCTCACACTCTCCTTTTTGGAAATGCATCGCCTAGCAACCCACCGTCTCCTTCTAAACAGCCATGCACACAATGGTACACACATACTTGGGGGAGCTGGATGACATTTGAGTGTCTCCAATGGCCTCACTAGGATCAACAGATCATTTACTTGGAAGAGTAAGTTCCTAGAATTTGTTTGTGTTAGTCAGAGCTGCATCTTAGGCAGTCCCTGTGACTATTGCTGGCTTACAAGGAAGGCGACATCTCTACTTAGTGACAGGCAGGGACACATAGCCCTAGAGGGATTCCAAGGCAGGTAAGCATCTCTTCAGGCATTGCTCTCATCCAGGTAAGTCTTTGGGATCAGTCACCTGCAGCTACTGGAGAATGTTCTAAAGGTCCTGATTCAGAAGAAAACTCACCAAGGTGATTTTCCTATTTGAAGCTATCAAGGGGACGCGTTGCTTCCTTAGACACTACGATGCCACTAGGGTGACTCTCCAAATTTAGGATGTAGAGAATGGTGCCCTTGTGAAAGGCTGCCGCTCATGTAATGCTGTCAGCTGGGAGGGAAACTGTTACACAGATCTGTACCCCAAGAAGATCCAGCCTCCAGCCTCTGAGAATCTGATTGTGTATTATAACCCTTTCATTGTCAAGTAAGCCACAGACACCAGTTCAGATCCTGTCTTAGTTTCCTTGTCACTAATACACAGTACCTGCCACCCATGACTTAAAGGAGGAGAAGTTTATTTTAGCTCATGATTGTGACTAAATGGCTGACTCCAAGGGAGAAAGGCCTGGACAGAAAGCTTCTCATCAGAAAAGTGCAGGAGGAGTAAAGGGAGGAGCCTGAAAGGGAGATATATACTTTCTGGCCACACCCTCAGTGCCCAGACCCACTTTCTAACAGCAAGTCAGCTATAAATCCAATCAACTGTCAAAACTTCACTTTTGAGCACACAAGGCTTTGAGGGACAGCCAGATAAAACCTTAAAAGGACCCTACACAAAACAAATGTATAATTTAATAGATAATTATAAGGTGTGGCACAGTGTAGCTGACCCTGGGATAAAGAAATAGACCCCTCCATGAAGCCCGGCTTAGTCTCAGCACCTCCCTTGCTCTGACAGCAAGCACTCTTCTGACTTTTAGAATGATCCCTTCTTTGATTCGCTGTAGTTTGGGCCCTGGGGCTGCATCTCTAGATTCTGTCCTTTAGTCTTGGCTATTTTTAAAAATGTGTTGTGTCTTTTCAACCTGTTTTCCTGTTGAGATGTACTTTATCCTTCTATCATTCATCTGCTGAAAAATCTGCAGCATTTGAGCTGAAGCTTTGACACTGGGCAATTGGAAAAGAACAGACAGACAGACAGACAGACACACACACACACACACACACACACACACACACACTCACTCACTCACAAATATATTACTGGCCAAGTTTCTAATTTGACTTCCCTCAGAGTATCTTCCAGGTGATACTAGGGCAAGGGAAGAGGGAAATCCCATGAATACAGTATGCAGTGGTTAATAGGAGCAACAAGGGGACATTTTATGAGCATGACAATATTTTCCAGCCCCTCTCCCCTGCCACTTGCTGGTAGGGCTGTACTAACAGAAGTGGCCAGAGTCACTGCCACCCCCAGATCGGATGTGGCAGGTAGGAAAGCTGTGTCAGTCTCCCAAGGGGAAAATCCCAAGGCCTCACCCCTGTGAAGGGCAGATTGGACAGAACAAATGGGGGCCTGGGGGACGAGGTAACCAAAGAGGCTGGGTTGGGGGGGAGACAGAGCACCTGCTTGACCTTCCGGCGTCCATCATTGGTTTGCTCAGCGCAAAAGCCTTTCTTCCCTGCTCTGGGCCTCAGTTTCTCCCCGTAGCAGCATGCAGCTGGGAGCATCCATCTTAGGGCAACATCCAGTCATGTGTGTTTGCAGAGCCAGGGCTCCCTGGGGAGAAAGGCACCTGTGTAAACACAGCGGCCAGGCTGACGTGCTTGTCAGATGCGTTCTGTGGAAGGCGCCATCCCAGGCTGCAGCCCTGATGCTGCAGGAACAATGCCGGCTCTGTTTGCCCAGCTGCGTTCTCACCTTCCCCTCAGCTCCTCTGAACTGTGGTTCCACCTAGTTTTCTCAGCTGGGGTCCTAGGCAGGAGCTGAGTCTCCAGTAGACAGCAGCGATTCACTTTGGAAGCTCTGGTTTGAGAGCAATTGAGTTTGACAATAAATCTCCAAAGTACAATATGAGATTTTGTGAACCTTGTACCAACCAGCTGGACCTCGAGTGAGTATGTGTTGGAGAAGAGAGCTGGGGGAAGAGTTGGGTCCACCAATGAAAAGACTGTCCAGAATTTGCCAGCATAGTTTGCAGAAAGTGACTCCTCTGTCCCTGCCATGCTAGTGCACACCCACTCACCAGAGAGCTCACATCAATAGAGAGGAGTCCCCAAGGCTCGCTTTTCATTTAGCTAGGCATTGGCATACATTTTCCTAAAGGAGAAGAAGAGAAATAAGTGCCTATCATTTGCCCCTGCAACCTGCAACTTGGAGGTATAAAGGAATCTGGTCTCCTTTCAGTTTAACCTCAAAACCATTCCATGTTCATCTGCAAACATCTGGCAAAGAGATTGTTCTCCTCTACATGATTCCAAATTCAGACAGATAAAAGGTATTTTGATAAGCTCAGAGGACCAGCTTGCCTCTAAAATTTAAGTGGTCACCCTTCCTTCTGTTGAAACATTTGAAATAATTGGTCTGTAAAATGCTATCTTTCTAAGGAATCCTCAAGAATAATTCTGATGCTATACGGAAGCCTGAGTAACATGATGTGGATGCTTCTTCCTTACTCCCTGCCCTGGGCAGGATTTGCTAACCACTACAGACCCACATACCCCTGGTGAAATCTCAGGTTCCCCAGACATCCACAAGCAAACTGTCACTAACTTTGGGTCACTTAATAGTAGAGACAATGGACACCATGACCTCAGAGAGAGAATTTTAGCTAATAAAACATTTCTGCCTGGTGCTAAAAAAGTTATTTTGACCTGGAGAAGGAGATAAAGGTCACATGTTTTCAGAGTAATGAAGGAGATTGGGTCTGTGAACCCATGAGGAAGATAGGAAGATACTAAAAAAGAAAGAAAGAGAGAGAGAGTTCGAAAAAAGAGAAATTGGCTTCTCTTGAAGAAGTTTTACACCTATCTCTGCTGATTCAAGATTAGTCATGCCTCCAGGGAGTTCCAGCAGCTCAGGGCTAGACAGCAAATGGAAATCTGCCATTTTGGGGGGCTTAAGAACAAGAGCAGACCTCTGGCCTAAGTGTTACCTTATGAGAATCTTTATAAGATAAAATGACATTGATCTAAAAGGCAAAGGCTTGGTGGACCAGATTATGGGAACTTTTCATGATTTGCTCAGTCAGCCTTCAACACCGTATGCTTTAAAAAAGCTTATGAAGTTAATATCACATATGAAAAGCTTAAACAAATACGATAACATACAGTTCTCTCTTATCTACTCTGATTCTCTGGTTGTCTTGTCTGCCCTCTTACTGTGCCCTTGTTGTCTTCCTTCCAACATTTCCCTACATTTTTCCAGGTTGTCTCCTCTGGGCTTTGACTTAAGTTTTCATGTCTTCCCCTCTTCCATTCCCACTTTTTCTGCTGTTGGTCTTGGCTGGGCTCAGTGCTTGAGTTTCAGTCATTTCCTGACATTTTCCAATGTTCCCTCTGAGGTGTCGTTTTCCCTCCATGCCCTCTACCCTTTTCCAATCTCCTCTTTCTCATCTCTAGCTCTACTGATGTGAACAGAGTGAGCAACAGAGGCTGAAAAGAGGAAGTAGCTTGAGGCCCTGAGTCAGCGCCCCTGAGAGAGGCTGAGTTCCGCTCTGCTGGCCATGAGAAGAAATAGAAAGAAGGATTTATTTTTCTAATTTTTAGAAAGTAAAACTTACAGAAAATAGCAGACAGAAGGAATTAAAATTAAGAAGGGGAAAAAGAGGTAAGGTAAGGGCAAAAGAGGAAGAAAGCAAAAAAATTGTTATGAATATATAACTCTGGAGAGTCAAATTTCTCCTTTTAAAAAACAAAAAGAAAAAGGAGTCATTAGTTTATGCCTTGAACTTGACCTTCAAAGCTAAATCCAGAGCAGATGCGCCTGTCTAATTTAGTTGATATAGTTGGGTCAATCACATCTCAATGGCTGATCATATTTGAAATTGGGATTTCTCCCACCCATTAGGGGATACACATTGTGGTCTTTTCTTAGAGTCCAATAAAAAGTCATGCAACTCTTGTTTGCCTGGATTCTGTTGAAAGGGACTTCTGGGAGACTTGTGAGTATGAGAAACCTAAAGAGAGACTTCCAGACCATCAACCTGCTCATTTGCCTGTACCCTCTTGAAGACTGGGTGTAGTATTTTGAGTTTAAGAAAGTAAAGCAAACTGTTTGGTTCCTATTCTTCCCTGGCAAAAAGTACTTTTAGGACATATAATGGATTGTGTTATACCTCCCCCCAAATATACATCCAACCAGAATCTGTAATTGTGATGTTAGTTAGAAGCAAGGTCTTATATTGTGAAATAGAAAATGCTCAAAGTAAAATAGGGTGAAGGAGGAAAAATAATGAGATTATAACAAAAAAGTAAGGAAACAAACTTTATGTATATGAGGGGGTGGTAGGGTGGGTGGGGCTATTGGAAAAAATGAGAATTAAGTTGTGTCTTATACTGGTACAAATCCCCATTATGGAGTGCAATCATGATGCACATATGTAATGTACCAATAAAGATAATAAAAAAGAAGAAGCAGGGTCTTTGTAGAAGTTATCATATTGCCATCTACTATATTAGGTAGAACCCCAACTTCAACATAACTGGTGCTCTCATAACAGGAAAATCTAGACAACAAGGTGCAAGTGCACAAGAGAGAAAGTTGTGTGAAGACAAAGGCAGAGATTGGAATGATGCAGCTACAAGCCAAGGAATGTTAACAGTGCTAGCAACCAACAGAACCTGGAAAGAGCAAGCACCCCCCTGTGCTGGAGCCTTCAGAGGGAAATTGCCTCTTGCTTTCAGACCTTTAGCCTCCTGAGATACAAGAGAAGCAGTGCTGGTGTAAACCACCCATCTGTGGACTTTGTTACAGTGTCCTTAGGAAACTAATGCAATGCCTAGTGTCTTGGTGTTGGCCATACTCATTCAGAAGGCTTGCTTTCCAGCTACACCAAGGTCAAGGCCTCTGGCTGCCAAGGCATCGTTCAGCTTAGAGTGACACCCTGCCTGTCTCTCTCCACAGTCTTGGTTTTCATTAGCCATGTCTGGGGGAAGGGAGGTGCCCACTGTGTTTTATTTCAGTTTCTCACAAATATAGAAGCTCATTTGGAGAGAAGCCTGCCTTGGCAAGCAGGCTCTGGCAGTTCTGACAGCTTTGCATATCTCTCAAATGAGTTATGAGTGGTTGGGGACTAGGGACTGGCTTCAGCCACCTTGCCTCTGAGTCCCATGGTCTTCTCAGAGAAAGTGACTGAGCAGTACCCCTGAGCTCTTTTTATTTTCCAGTAACAGAGCAGTGCTTTGGCCAGAGCCTAAAGAGAAAGAAGAGGTTATCATGCATAACCCCTAGTCTCCCTGGTCCTCCCAAAATACTTGTTAAAGTATGGCAGAGTTTTCAAGCTGCTGTTCTTCATCCATAAGAAGGTTTCTGAGGCAGTCTCCTGCAGGAGCCCAAATCAAGGCTTCTGACCCATAGGTAGAACAGAGGATCATGCCAGACACATGCTAGAAGATATTACCAGGAGGCCAAAGGGACATGACAGGTGAGAGAAGGGAGAGGCTCACCTAGATACCTCAGCCCACACAGCAGGTGAGGATACTGTCCTGAGCTCACAATGTTCCTCCTCCTGCAATAGCTCTCCCAAGCTCCCAGAAACTCTTTCTTCTTCAGCCAATACCAAGGGCTGAAGAATACCAGCACTGCCTCTCTTTTCCAGGCATAGACTTCTAAAATCGCTGAGTGGAAAGAACCTGAGGACCCCTGGGTGCCAGAGATCTCCAGAGCAGGATGTGTGCACTCCAGGAATTTAGTAGGATAATTGCTGGAGTGTGGGAAGAAAATATTGAAATTTCTAGTTGTATTTATTTTGTTCTAAAAATAGAAAAGAAAAATGCTGTTACTAGTTAAGGCAACGATAGACAGCCGTAAATCTATACAATTTGTTGACATGTCTATACTGATGTGACTCAGAACTAAGTTTGGCTATTCTCCCTGATCAGGAAGAAACATGAGAGTCCACCATTCTAGTCCACAGATTTTCAAACTATGCAGTAGACAGAGAGAAGATGGAAGCTTGAGCAAATGGTCAGTCTGTTTGGGTTCATCGGGCTGTTTAGCTGCTTCTACCTTCTGCACTGTGTGATCTGTGTGAAGAAAGGATTCTACTAAGACAAAGTTAGGAGATAATGACAGAAATATTTCAGCTCCCTTATTTTACAAATGGAAAAACAAAGGCCCAGTAGGAAAGTGACTTCCCCAAGCACTAAAGCCAGGATTGAGACACAACCACCTCTCCTGACTCCTGATTCCTTGGGTCTTCTGACAAAGCCATTTGTACTCCAGAGCAGGCACTGTGTGTGGGTGACCTTACATAACCAAGCTGAACCAGAGGGGAAAGATGGCACATCTACTCTAGCAACAATCTGTAATCTCAGGAACAGAGACAAACAACTTGCCTATTCAGGATGCTTGCTGGGAGGGGAGGCAACGCTGGCATCCTCTGCTCTTGGCTGGGTCCTTGAAGCACATGCTAACTTGTTTGATCTCCCAGTTGATCCCAGGGATACTTTCCATTTATTGTTCAGAGGCAGGAGCTTTGCACTATGAGGGTGCACAGGTTAAAATCTCCTTGGAGGCCTTCCTCATTGTTAGGTAGATTTACGACAGGGGAAACACTGATTGTGCTTCAGTTTAAGGCTCTGGAAGTCACACAAAGTGATCTGTTTCCTTGTAGGAGCAACGCACCTCCCATGCTGATTTCTCCTCCTGTTCACCACTCTGTCCTATTTGTTGGCACCGGTCCGTGACTCTCAGGTACTCTCAGATCCTTTAGGTTTTTAGCAAATTTGAGATGGACAAAGCCTTTTGGGAGACTAAAAGAATGGGAAGACAGGGTTGTTTACTTTCCCCAAAAATGTTGTTTTACAGATTAAAGAAAATAGCAAAAAGAGAAGTCAACAAACACAACCAGCAAGTAGAGCAGTATGGTGCTTCTGGTGAGTGAGTGCTACAAGAGTTGAGATTTGTTCCTTTTTCAGTCCAACTCCTTAAACCTACAGAATGTCTCTAACTCTATATACTCATCTGTGGCAAATAGTGCATGCCTAAAAATATGGCCAGAAAATCAATACTGATTCAGACAATGAGTAAGCAAGCAAATAAACACATAAATAAAAAGAGAGGGGATTTCATTTTGAGCAATCCAGGGAATTGTGTTGTTTAGGAAGACTGAAGGATCTAGAATCAGAACGAGGCAGAGTCTTCAAAGGGGTACAAAGCACCAAGGTAGAAAGCGTGTGGAACTAGAAAAACACTGCTGGGACCAGCTGCTATTAGGTTTGAAAGTTAAATCACAGAACTAAAGTGAAATGGGAAATTGAATGGTGCACTCACACCTGGATTGCTAAAGATAAGTAAGCAAGGGAAGAATGGGAAATCAGTGTTTTAGGAAGGTGAGTTAGGTGGACGTGAAGTATTTGTTAGCAAAGGAAGTGATGACCTAATTGGTCATCTTTCTCCACTCATCAATATGATCTCTGATCCCCAGCCTGAGATCCCCATCATCTCCCCCTGAGATAAGCAGGGCTAAGACAATGTCCTGACCACTCCACCACCTGCCAAGGACCATCATCTGCCTCTCCATAAGCTTTCCATGTTGTTCATTATAACATGGTGGCTAGCTCTTCCCATTAAAACTGATTAACTCAATTTTTAAAGCAAGAAAATTAGCCCAAAATGCTGTTTATTTCAGCTGACTTGCCTTCTAATCAAACCTTTCCTGACAGTTGGCTCTGGCTAATCCATATTTAGGTGGACTCGCTCTACTCTCTCTTTTTCATTTCTCTGCTATGGTTGTCCAGCTCTTTGGCCTTTTTCAATTGCTTCTCTCCATTGATGTCTACATCTTTGTCATTTCCTTTTGCTTATATTTATATCTTACCTTTGCAATAGGACTGTGGCACACTCAAAGAGCAATGGCGGGCACTGTTTCTCATCCTGACACTCTCGAGGGGAGGCCCTTGGGACATGTCAAAAAATTCTGGTTCATAAATATAAATCATAGCCACTGTTTTCTCTAAGAAATTTCATCTGAACTCTACTCTTGAACGTATTCCATTGCTTCCAAATAATGTTTGATGAAGCTCCATATACCTAACATCAGGAATCCCACCAAAGAGACTTATTTAACTTGTCCATGCTGCCCCATATCTTTCATCAATTTTTTGGTATTAATGATAAATATATTTTTGTCTGATACAATGCTAAATTGGGAGTTCTGTGGCAACATCAGACATTTATGGAATTATTCTATGCTATCTTTGGTATAAAGCCTAATATTCTGTGTATGTGTGTGTGTGTGTGTATATATATATATAAAATATTTTATATATATTTTATATATATATATAAATATTATATATATATATATATATATAAAATAAATGCCTCAACCCATGAATTCTTCCAAATGTAACCCACTAACTTTTTTTCTGGAGTTTTCAGTTTTAATCTATCCTGAGGCTCTGTGCTTTCTTTTCTGACTCTTCAGTATGTTAATGAGTCCTCTCCATGGACTGGCAGAATTTAATCTTTTTAGTTTGGAAAAGTTCTTTTTCAAAAAATAATTTTTTTCCTTTTTTATTTTCCTCCTTATTTTTCAAAAAATAATTTTTTCCTTTTTTATTAGTGTATGTGTTCCACACATAATAATTACATACACCATGAGGAACTGCCGTATATACACATTGCATCCCAATTCTTTTTACTTCCCTTTCTCCTCCCCTCCTTCCTGTCTCTTTCTATCTCTAGGTCCCCTTCACATCAATACTTAGTCTCTCTGTTCAGTGTTTCCATTACCAAGTGGCATTGATGTTCTCTCCCCTTGAACCTGGAAGGGCAGCAAAGTTGTGACACGGAGTAGAGCAAAAGTGACACTAAGCCAGTTCAGGTGTTACCTATAAAAGCACTGATTGCTTCTGCCTTGGTCTCCTGGAGCCTGAACTGGCTTTCAGACTACTGTCCTGGAAGGACCACATGAAGGAGTGCTGACCCTGTATGGAAAGGAAGAGGACTCCAGAGCAGCCCAGACTTCCAGCCATCTCATCAAAGTGCTAAGCATAACAGGCTACAGCCACCATCTGCCAACAGCTGAAGCAGCATGGAGAACAGTGTGAGTCCAGTGCGCAGGACAGCCCTAATGGAGCTCCCCGCCAACAGCAGCTTCAACACCAGCCATCAGAGTGAGCCACTTTGATGACCATCTCAGACGACTGAAGCCCGCATTTGGTATGTGACTAAGATTTTGAGAGCAAACGAGAACAAGAGCTGCCCCGTCGAGCCTCTTCAGCACACAGAACTGTGAATGGTCATAATAAATGACTGTTTGAGCCACTGAGCTTGAAGCAGCTTGTCACATGGCAGCAGATAACCAGAACACACTGGTAGGCAATAAAAGTTGAATTGAAGGGCAAGGATTATACATTGACCTTTTCTTCAGTTTCTAAAATGCCTCATAGAGGGTTTTACCCACAGCTGAGGGAATGAACAGCTTCTCATCTTATAGACCAGAGAACCAAAAATAAATAGGAACTCCTTATGGGGGATATGAATAACTTTCATAAGTACGGAAGGCATGCTGCTATCACTTGCCTTCACGGTGTCCCTGATCTGGGAGAGACTGTGGACAACCAGCTCATCCATCCTCTGTCGCCCAATAAAAATGTCCCCTAAATTCAATCTTGCCAGAGAACTCTCCACTGCATTTTATGTTTTCCCTTTTACTTTTTTCTAATCACAAAAAAAAGAAGATCCTGTAGCTCCCTCTGACAGTGTGTTCTGGCAGCTCATAAATATTAATCAGAGCATTCTAACAGGTGTTCTGTTTCGGTCCTCCAGATGAGGTTTGAGCCCTTTTTTCTTGTTTCTTCATCTTTATTTCACTTTTATTTTCCCAAATTTTAAGGAGTACAAAAGAAAATATTACTTACAAGCTCCTTTGTCTTTTTCTTTCATAGATGTGCAGGGCTGAGTCACTTCAGCCCTCAGCGGAAGCCAGAATGTCATCAAGAGACGCTGCAGTTTATTGTTCTGAAAAATACAAGATAAAGCCACCTGCCTTGCTTACTTGAATGGTTTATGAAAAAAATCAAGATTAAAATGAAGGTGAAAGCAATTTATGAGCTCTGTGGCATTCTATGAATATACAATATCCTTGGTGGAGGTGGCTGTTTGGTTAATAAAGCTCAACAAAATAGTACTTCAGTTTCCTAGGCTGGGACAGGGGTGGGAAGCATGGTGGAAGGTTGGGAAAGGGTTGTGCTATTTATTTTTACAGCAATTAAAATATTCTAATCTATAGTGCTATATAACTCTGTGAGCATACTAAAAACCATTGAATTGTACACTTTTGTATGCTACATGAATTTTATCTTAATGAAGGTGGGGAAGGAAGGAAGGAAAAATAAGGGAGAGAGGGAAAGAGGAGGGATAGAAAGAATCTCAAAGACTCTACTTTTCTGAGTTTATATTAACCTTTCTTCTTGTAGCCTTGGTCATTTATTGTTTCAGACCCCCACCCGACACATGCTTCTGGGAGTCCCAGATCCTTGACTTCTGTCTCCAATATGGAGACACTTTGACTATTGGGCTTTTCCCATAAAGAAAGTTCATCCTCCAACAAAAGGATAAGAACAGGAAAAAAAGAGGAGAAATGGACTAATATTAAGTCAACAAAAAACTTAGATAAGACAAAATGGGGTGGGTAGAATCTGAAGTGTCTCAGTGTTGGTAGTTTATAATTTCTAGAACTGAAGGTAAGTAAAGATAAGATCTAAACAGATATCTAGTCAGCAAAGGATTGTAGCTCCTACCAGTGAGTTCCAAGTGTTGGTGATGAGGCAGAATAAGGTCACAGTCTCCTTTATTTTTAAGGTATTCTCCATCTCTCTTCCTCTTTCACCTGCTGGCAGTGCTGGGGAACAAGAAGAAAGAGGCTTGGGACACAAATCACATTCGGCCCAGTTCCTCTGCTTGCTTCCCCAGTCCTGTTTTGTTCTGTTGAGAAGCTTGCTGGAGCCTCACAGTCCAAGCAGCCTCGATGAGAAATGGGTAAGAAAGAGCAAAGCCAGGAAGGGGTGAAACCTCCAGGAATCCACCAGCCTGGAGACACCAGCCAAGCCTGGCCAGAGATGCCTCTCCTCTGCCCACTTAGTTCTGTCCAAGGCCATGACAAAGATGGAGCATCCCCCGGAAGGACCTTCTTAGGACCCAGCTAAATGTTCTTTTACTGCATCTCACCCTTCTTTGGAGCATAGTCTAGACTCGGATCAGCGTCTGCAGTCTACAAAAATAAAAGAGAATCTCACTCAGGATACAAATGGTGGGGGGTCAATGCTATCACCCAGTTGGCCATGATAGCCAGCATCCCAACTCTCCCCTCCCCTGGCAGCCGTAGTCCCGCTTGCACTCTCAGCCCCCAGCCAGCCCCTCATCTTGCCAGTTTCAAGTGAACAGAATGGATTCGGGACAGCTGGAATAATCATCAGCCCTCACTCTGTCTCTGATCCCAGTGGGGCCTGCCCTGTGCCCTCTTCCTCCCTCCACCCTCCTGTGGCCTCTCACTCAATTCATTCTTCTCCTGGCACTAGCAGTGATTTTCCACCACCCCACTGGCCTGCATCCAACCCACCTCCCCAAGGGGATTTCACTCCCCACTTCATCTGTCTCTTTCATGCTCCCTGTAATGGAACTGGATCTCCAAGTTCTATTTCTAGATTTTTTCCATTGCTCCCTTTTACTAGGATGCTGCTTCTTACCTGCTTTGTATCTCTCTGCCTTCCAGCAAGCACCTTCAAAGTCCTCCTTGGGGCTCTCAAGCTAAAGTCTGCACCCACGTTCTCTTTGCTCAATGGTTCCTTTCTCCCCATCACTCCCCACTCTGTTATAGAGAAGGGTCATTGGTGAAATGATGGATTTATGGTTGGTTCTTATGCTTAGAAAAGTTAACTCTGTCTGTGTTGTTCCCATCACTAGGAGAGGGGGGATAATGACTCTCCTTGTTGGATGGAACCCTGATTCCATAGTCTCGCATCCACTGCTACTGATTTTTGGTCTGCATTTCCTTCCCTCCTTTGTCCTATACAGATAGGAGAAGCATGCTCCCAACTTTCTATTGTGGTTGATGTTCAGATGTTCAGACAGATTATTTGGCACCAAATCCTCCCACGGTCGCTAATCCCTACTGGCTGCTCACTTGTTGCTATCTTTGCAAGACTTTAGCTTTGGGCAGAATTTTCCTCTGGAATGTCATGTCTTCCACCCTAGGCCCTCTCTTTGGTTGGCCTCTCTCCTCCTGCCGTATTTCTTTTGACAGAGCTGTGCTCTGTGCTGCACATACCTGGCCATTTAATCTCCCAAAGTTCCACCTCTGAAAATCTTAAAAATCATCTTTTCTCACAACTTGGTGTTATGTGAACCAAAACATTTCACATTCCATAAAAATGAACTTTGTTGGTTTTCTTTTCACTTTTAAAAGTGTTTAGCCCACATATACAACTACAAATATATGTTCCTGTATGTTCATTATGTATGAGTACACATGACTCTAGAAAAAAAATGTACAAACTTCAAGAAAAGAAAAAAATTGTATCAGTATTTTAATACTAAATTTATTGAGACATTATGAGAATAATCCAAGTTACCTTTGGCCTCTACAATTACAAGAGATGCTCAAAGTGGTGGTCATGCACTTCCAGGCATTTAATAGTATAGTGAACTTCTGCTTGGTAATCCTCATCATTGAGATTGCTGCACAGGTATTTTCAATGTCTTCTATAAGGGCCAGTAGTGTGGTGGGTTTTCTGCAATGTATGATATCCTCTGGTATCCCCCATATGAGGGTAATACCATCTGTTGAAAAAAATATTATTTTTCTTTTCCTGAAGTGTGTATTTTTTTGGAAGATTCTATATGTATTGGTGTGTAAACACATGTATATAAAACAAATATATATGATATATACATAGACATGCTCATATGTACATGCTCATTCTCTTCCTTTTTCTCCTATCTACACTTCAAACTGTAGCTATCAATTCCTTTAGGTTGAGCTGGAGGTACATTTCACATACAAAACTTTGTCTAAGGAAATAAATGATTCACTTCTCTTCCTCTCTTATCATCACTCAAATGGTCTGAGTTATTTGGGTCTGAATTTAGTTTTGATAATGATATCCCATCATACTTATCCCAAACTCTTTAATGCATAGCTTGCTAACTGTTCCTGTCCTGTCCTGTGACTATAGTATGTAGTCACTGACTTTAGGTTTTTTGAGACAGGGTCTCGCTGTATGGTTCAGGGTGGCCCTGAGCTCAGTCTCAAACTCACATCACAGCAATCCTCCTTTCCTCTGCCTTCCGAGTGCTCGGATTAAAGGCATGAGCCACCACGCCCGGCACTGTGATATGTGGTACTGGTTGATGCTGGGCGTGAGTCTCCACACCCAGTATGGTATGTGGTTACCAGGGATCAAACCTGGGTCCTTGCGCTTGCAAGACAGGCACCGGAACCACTGAGCTAACTCCGCGGCCCCCTGTAGTCACTGACTTTTGCTTAGAAATTAAAAGAAAGCACCAGAACTTAAAGACGAAGAATACAGGTTCAAATCTCAGTGCTGCCACAAGTCATCTGTGCAGCACTGAACAAATGGCATGGCACCCTTTAGCTTTATTTCCTGCACATAAGTTTGATTGGGTAAATTGGATATCTCAAAAGGCCTTATAAACTCAATTTTCATTATAACTGTATTATTCCTCAAGAATGTTTATCATATTTTCAGAGAAAATATATGACTTTGAAAACAATTACAATAAATCTTTTTATTAATCTGAGCCTAAATGGGTTTAATCCTTGGCTCTTACAGTTCTCACCAGTGTGGCCTTTGGGCAAGTCCTTAAGCTCTTCAAACCTAAATTATCACATGTCTAAAATGAGTATAGTGGTAGCACCTATGTGGTCAGGTTATACAGTAGGCAAGGCTTGTGGTTGGGTGACTGATACTTATTAGGTTCAATAAATGTTCATTATCTTCAATGCATTTACTCTTCACTGTTATTACTTAAATGATCCCTATTATGTTGAAATACAAACACTATCCATGATAACCAGTTTGGTCATGACTTCACCAGCCAGGTGTGTGAAGCACCTGAAGTCTAGTTCCATTGCCTGATTCATTTGGATAGTGTCAATTACCAAAGTGGGGCTCCAGGTGACACCATTAGTGTTTGATACATTCAGAGATGAAAATTTTTACCTTTACATTCACAAGCTAAACATTAATGAATTTGAGTTTATCAGTCAAACTTTTATTTTCTCCACTTATTAGGGATGACTGAGAGCTAGCCACCTCTGTTTAATGAAAAGTGTTCCTATATATATAAGGTATTTTATATATTTTGGGGATTATGTTAGTCAGCTTTCTGTAACTGTAACAAAATACCTGAGGTAATTACACTATAAAGAGAAAAGGTATATATTGACATAAAGCTTTGGATATTCCAAAACTCTTTGATGTATGGCATCAAAGTTCATGATCGGTGTGTCCATTGCTTTAGGCTTACAATGAAGAAGCACACAATGATAAGAGTACAAAGCAAAAGAAAATCGCTTACCAACTGGTAAGCAAAAGGAGAAGAGAATATGTTCTCACACTCCCTTGTTCGAGCCACCTCCAATGACCTGAGGAGCTGGTATGAGGCTTAATCTCTCAAACATTTCACCCCTCTCAGTAGTTCCATTCCTGCAACAAAGTATTCAATACTTGGGCATTTGAGGAACATTCAAGAGCCAAACTACAGCACGAATTTACAAGGAACTCCTGCAAATCAACAAAGTCAAAGACAGAACACATAATGAAAACATGGGCAAACAATATGAACACACAATCACAGAAGTACTTCAGTTAAATAAACAGGATATGAGAAGATAAATATTTTTTGTAACAAAGACATGCAAGAAAAAAAAAACAATAGCATTTTACACTCATCAGACTGTAGACATCATCCAAAAATTTTATAACATAAAGTGTTTGTTTGGATGTGAACACAAAGACACCCTGATTAGAATGTAGGCAAATGCGGTCACTGTAAAGTTGAGTCTAGTGGTTCTTAACCAAATCAGACTTGTGTCTAGACAGAGTCTATGACCAACACTTAGACTCTTGGGTAACATCCTAAAGAAATTCTCTCAGGTATCTAGTAAAGAATTCACTTGTGGACAAAATTCAATATCCAAAGAAATTGGAAGCAAGTTAGACATTGATTTCTAACAAGATAGATGCACACTAGAAAACACAGGGCAGCCTGTAAGAACCACAATAGAACTTTAATACATTATTTCAATCTACACTCCTCAGAAAGAATTATGAAAAATAATGCTTACTGAAATTAATTTTTAAATACACAAAGGGAAAAGAAAATATTTGCAATCCTATCATCCAGATATAACTACCAGTAACATTTTGATGTATATACCTCCAAAATCTGTCACTATGCAATTACAAAATATGTATTTACTTAGTATATATAATGTGAGTCACACTATCTTTCTTCTTTGTAACCTGCTTGGAAAGAAACTTTTCTCTTCCTCTGTCTGCCAAGGACAGAACAGGAAACAGATGGCACACTTGAAATAGAAGGAGCCCAGAGACTTTACTCACAACGGAGTCTTAACTAAAGTATGGATCAGTCATACATGAGGTCACCATGCCTTTGGGTTTGACCAAGATAACCTCAAGCTAAAGATTAAAACTAGACCTACATCTTTCACCATGCACTAAACTGATATCAAAGTAGATTAAATATCTAAATATTAAAATAGAAATACTAAGCCTATTTAAGATGGGTTAGGCAGAACTCTTGGAGACATTGGTGTAGGGAAAGACTTTATGAACAAAACCTCAGCAGCATGGGAACTAGCAGAAAGAAATGACAACTGGGATCTCATCTTATTAAAAACTTCCTGCACAGCGAGAGAAACCACCAGCAAAGCAAAAAGACAACTGACAATACGGGACAAAATTTTTACTAGCTGTTTCTCAGAAAAGGGGTTACTATCTAGAATATATCAAGAGCATTAAAAAATCAGTCCTCTCTCAATTTAAAGACCCAATTCAAAAATAGGTATCTGAAATGAATAAACATTTTTTAGATGAAGAAGAGAAGGCAGCAAATAAACATGAAGACTTGTTCAACATCACTGGTCATTCAAAAGATGCAGATGAAAACAACACTGACACCTTCTCACCACAGAAAGAGTGGCTGTCACAAACAAATCAACCAATAGCAAATGCTGGTGGGACAATGGGTGGAAAGCAACACTTCTCCACTGTTGGTGGGAATGTAGACTGGTGCAACCACTGTGGAAATCACTGTAGAGGTTTCTCAAGAAACTAAAATTAGAGGTCCCATTTGACCCTTCTATTTCCTTGCTGGTTATATTTGTGAAAAAATTAAAAATGTCAAACCACAGTGAAATATGTGTACCCATGTTTATAGCAGCACAGTTTGTAATAGCTAAATCTTGGAACCAGCCCAAATGCCCATCAACTGGATACTGGACAAAGACTTTTTTTAACTAAAATGGGCTGTTGCTCCACCATAAAGAATGATAAATTAGAGACATTTATAGCTAAATGGATGTACCTTAAGGCCATATTCATAAGTGAAATAAATAGTACACACTTGTATAAACACCATATCATTTCTCTAGTGTGAAAAACCAAAAGTGTAAATGAGATCCAAAATGTGTAAGAGGTATTGTGAAACAAGAAGACAATATTCAGTGAAGAAGAGGAATGGAAGGAGGGGGCAAAGGAAAGTAAAGAAGGGAAAGAAAATATTTGAAGCTAAAAAGGAAAAAATGAAAACAAAACTTATGTATATAAAGGGTGGAGGGGCTGATGGGAGGGGAGAGGGATGGGAAAAATTAAGAATCAAGATATATCATGTACAGGTACAAATTCTCAATACTGACTGTGAAAATAATGTATACTTAAAATGGGTAAGTAATGTATACTTAAAATTGAGTAAACTCAATTTCAAAATAAAATAAAATAACTTCAGGTAAATCATGCAACACTGAGGATAATGATTGTTTGGATAGTGGTAATATGAACACAGACTTTAGTAAACAATAACACCTTGGTTAAAAAAAAAAAAATGAAACTATAATGTTCCCCGCAAATGAAGAACAGTCTGGAGCAGAACACACTCAGAATTCATTGGGGTCCAGTGTGTATATCCACAACATTCTGCACCTTGAGCACAAGATGGAATTGTCAAAACTTATAAGTACTTTTGTTTGTCCATTTCAACAACTATAAATATTTTTGTGTGTCAGAGCTGAGGTTGAATAGAAAAGGCTTTTTAGCACAGCAGTAAATGTTTTCTCTTGTTTTGCTGTCATCAATTAGGTTTTAGAAATGTTTGAAACTATGAAAAATTCTACTCCAAATGAATCTAAAAGTCTTAAAATTGCCAGGAACATCTTGTAAATAAGCCTTCTAAATTTTAATTGTACTTTTTAGAAAATCAGTTAAAATATTTAATTAAAAATTTACCAAGTAATATTTCCCAAAACCTTCAACCTGTGAGGACTTTAACAAATTTTGTGCAAAACAAAGCTTGAGAATGGGACATCAGTGGCCTCATAAAAGGAAGCAGAAAGGAGCAAGAAAAGGAAGAATGGAAAATTAGCCAATGAGTATCAAAAGAATGTAAAGACTTGATTATTAAAGTCTATCATTGGGCATAAAATTTTTAACTTGTGGAGAAAAATCTTTAGGTGCAATTCCCATTTTTCACTAAATAAGTTTGCAACTTATATAAAAGAGAAATGGCATTTAGAGGATTATAATTTTATAGCACTTCAGTTTTTTAGACATTTAAAGAATGGTCAGATGTAATCTAACAAATTTTCTCCTATAAATATATTTCTTAAAGATAGGAATCTGGTGAGGAGTTAAAAGACAATAGGTTGAAATAAATTTGGTCTAAAATATTTTTATAATGTAAAATAATTATAGTTAGGAATGTCCTATATAGTATAATTTAACCAGGTACTAATATTATATTTTTATTATAATAGTATAATAATCAAATAACTAAAAAGTCAGAGTTTACATAAAAATTATTTGAAGGTGTCAATGTCAAATGTATTATCTTTAAGCACAACTTTGATTAAAATTATGGAAAATTTCAAAATAAGAGATGATTATTTTAAAAATCCTTCATACATAAAAAATGTCAGTGACAGTAATAAGGAAACATAAATATATGATTATGAATCAAGAATAACTATTATTCTGCCTATCAGATCTTCACAAATTAATCAATTTAAATAAGCTTTGTATCATTTTAATTTAATGAATAAGCATATGGTTATTTTAGTTAGAAAGAAATTGACATTTGAATAGAGCTAGTTTGTAAGTCCACCAATACAAAAAAGTTAATTTGTCATAAATATAGTAAATTTAATTCTGTCATAATCTTCTTTGACTCTGAAGGATGACAACATATTCTACAGTTGCCCTAGTCGAAGAGGTACCGGAAACAAAAGAGGAACATGAGCTGTTTCTACTCTGGCCTGAAGGAAGGACAAGAGGTAGTAGCTGTGGAAACTGAAGGAGTCACATCGATTGACATCTTAAGGGGCTTTTACTTGAAAGACATTAGCTCTTGACATTCTCACAGTGGAGAAGGCAGAAGAATCAATCCCTTTCTTCTTGTCCTCCCTCACCAGTGCTGTGCCGGGGATTAGCTGGAGCCAAATGGGGGCAGAGGACAAGTAATCCATTGGTACGGCTCATGAGGACAGTTTCCCATACAAAAAGCAGAGGCAAGACAGGAGGGTGGACCTGGAGATGTAAACAGAATATATCCAGCAACTCACTAAATGTTCACCTCCAAGAAGAGTTTACATTCGTTTCATATTTTTAACTACGAACCTGCCTGTATTTAGGTTCATTGTTGCATGGAAGCCAAATGTACAGAGCAAAAAAACATCTGTGGTGGAGGGGAAACCTAAAATCCAAAATCCCACCCAAGGGAGCTCTATTGAAAAAAAGGCTTAAAAAACAGTATCCTGCAGTACACATTTATGATCATGTAGTATAATAGTAATTAGTGTATTGTAACTTATAGGTACTATTATTAAACATAAATTTCAAGTGTTTTCCCCTGATAAGCAGTGTTGTGATGGACAACTTCACAGCTAACTCTTGGTAGAAGACATTACTTCTTTAGAAAGGTTTCTGGATAGGTTTCTCATTCAAATATTTTTGTTTCTTGATGGGTGTTTCCTCCTCACCCTTCCAAAGTGCTGTGGATTTTCATACTGTAATTTACAATGTCTGAGAAAAAAAAACACAGTTCTTTAACATTCTTGCCAACTCGGTATTATCTTTTTAATAATTTTTGCAACATTTTTACCCAGAAAAGTTACATCTCATTGTTAATTCAATCTAAGTTTCATTTCTCAACTACCAGGTTGAACTTTTTCCATGTATGTTTGTCATTTAAATTTCTTCATTACTTGTATGTGCTTCTCTTTGCTACTGATTTGTAAGAGCATTCTACATGAAGAATATATGTGACAAGTATTCCCTCTGTGTTTTTTACAATGTTTACAGATAGACATTTGTCAATATTTTCCTTATGGAAAAATGCTTACACCTCTAGATAGGCTCTCTTTAAGTAGCCTAGTCTGACCTCTTCGTCCTGCACTGATGAACTGTGACATGCAGGAAGTTACAGAAAAATGCAGGAAGGAGATCAGAGACTTACAACAACACTTTTGGGTAACTTGACAGAAAACTATGATAAAAACATTGAGAATCAAGAGATATTGTGGTCTCAAGGAATGAAATACTTTTCTTTTTTTCTGATCTAGATTGTTTTGGAGCAAGCTTGGAGCACAGATAGGATAAAGTGGCTTCCAAGAGGAAAAGCTCCTAAGAAGCTCTGCCCTGGGCCCTGCAAGCTGGCCTGCCCCACAGGAAGTGGGGCTCAGCCTCTCAGACACAGGCGCACCCAAGTCCCAGCAATGTTCATGATTCAGTTCAAAGAATTTTTATATAGGATACTTGAAATGTAGCAGTTTAACCAAACATGCCCAAAATATTGAGTGGGCTAAGGGATCCAGAGAAGGGAAGGAGAGCCCCCCCCCCTTCTTCGTAACCCCCTGCACCTGGCAAAGCCCCTCTCTCAAGGGACCTCTCCTTCTCCGGACAGCTGGTGTTTCCCATCCCTGCTCAGTCCTGGCCTGAGGCCACAGCCATGCTCCAAATGATGCCTGTCCTACAAGAATCTTTGCAGATGCTATTACGATAAAACCATAATCCTTGCCCCGCCTCCTCCCCCCTTAACCTCTCCTCCCAATGCCTTTGTGTTTGTGAGCCTGTGTGTGCTGAGGTGGGCAGGGACGAGAGACAGGGGAGCTTCACAACACAGACTCCAGTTTCATGGGGTGGAATAATGTTCATAAATGGTTGCCATCTAGGCAAACAGAGAAAGAGGCCACAGACAGCCTTCCTACTGCCCTTCAGCCCTCTCAAACCCTAATCCAAGAAGAAGGATCACTTTTCCTCCAACTCCAACAAGGAATTTCATTTTCTCTCTTTTTTTTCCTCTCACCCTTAGAAGAATTAACAGTTAAAATATAGCAAGTGTTAAATTCATATGGCAGATCAATAACAATTCATAGGAGATAGATCTATTGCTGAAATTAAAGTCTACTAAAACTGGAACAATACAAAGAAGATTAGCATGGCCCTTATACAAGTGTGACATGAAAATGCATAAAAGTTTCCAAATTTCTAAAAAATCTTAATAGTATTAACAACAAAAGTCTACATTTGTTATCCACTTAACTAGGTAATGTACAATGCACTTTATGTTAACATTTATCTACTTACCTCTACGACGTATATTAATGCACTATATACATAAGAACCCTATAAGGTATGAGCTCTTATCTTTATCCACATTTCTCTGATGAGTAAAATAAGGAAGAGAACCAATAATCACAACAGCAAAAATCACAAAAAGGTTCAGCAGACACTGCTGCCAAGTGGCTGCTCAAGGTAGACCTCCAGGCGACCCTCACTTGACTAGTTCCTGAAATTCCACAGTGAACTCAATCCCTCTTCTGTGTCATTCCAGGCCCGACTGAACCCTGCTGGCTCCATTTTTCTCGGCTGATTAGGGTGAGTTGAGAGGGATCCCATCTGTGGGCAAGAAACATTTTTAAAGCTGGCAGCAGCTGTTGACAAGAGAAACTCTTGCTGCCTGCTTATACCTCACCCCTTGCAAATTTGACCCATTCACTCATCTTGGAGCTTTTAAAAGTCCATGTGTAGGGATTTTGGAAAAGGAGAATTCAAAGGATAAATAAAGCAAAATTCCTTTGTTGTTGCTCTCAATTCCAACTGGTGAGGGAGCTGCTAGGACCCAGCTATTTGTGCTAAGCAGTTGATGCTCATTTCCTAGTCCCAACCTTAAACCTAGGGAAAAGGTGGAGTAGGTAGAGTATGAGGTTCCCATGCCCTGCATCCACAAGACCACCAGGTTAACACCAGAAACACCCATTGATGTTCACAACATAGAGAGCAGCAGGTCCAGATCTAGGCTGGCAAAGTACATGAAGAAGACTCACCAGAGTCCTGGGCTAATATACAAGGTGAGACCATTACAAAACTTCTTTGTCCTTCATTCCTTCCATCTACAAAATGGTAATATATACCATGTCAGGTACCAAGGGTGAAGGTGAAGATTAAAGGAGACAGTGGGAAGGGTCTGCATTGTGCCTGGCATGAAGAAACTAAGCTCTAGCGTTCTTCAGCATTTACAAAGAGTAACTTTTGGTTTATTTCTTTTTCTTAGTTGTCCCGTGAAAGCCAAGTGCTCACAGTTCCTTCACCTCTCTGTATGATTACAGCAGCTTCAGGCTAGTGAAGCACTGGCTAAAACACTCCTGAGGAACCATCAGAGATACTGGGATGATAGGATGGAGAGAAGGACCAGGCCCTATATGCTCACCTACTCCCTCAAGTACCCTCATATCTGCCTGCCTTTCTCAGCATCTGACTTCTTGAGCTCACCTCAAGAATCTCCCAGAGGCTTGGCCTCCCTGTGACCCAGCAAGTAATGTCTACAAATAAGGTGCAGAGTGTCTTTTTTGGTTGGCAGCTGGTTGATACTGCAGATGGTCAGAGAGGCCAGGAAGAAACGAGAAGAATGGGGTGAGGGTGGGAGGGAAAGAGACATTGATGGAAGGCAACAGGAAGTGCATTTGAAAGAAATCTCCCCATCAACTCTCGGTTCCTTAGGATTTTCCATTTAGTCAAAACAGAAACTTCGCTCCAAGGGAGCACAGGAAATTTGTGGTTACCATAAAACAAAAGTAATTTTCCCATCCCACTCTCTTCTCTTCCTCTCCCTGACCACTGGCAGATAAAATTTTATACTTGAGGCTTCTCAGGATCAACCAGTCTAATGGTCAGAACATCTACTGCTATCAAGGGTAACTTTCTACCTCTGCAAAGTCACTAAGGTGAGTGAAGGTCACTCTCCTTCCACCCAAGGGCAGCTCTGCTACTTGCCACACAGCTGGCTGAAAGCACAGTTTTACAGTTGAGTCACTGTGGTTCTGGGGCCCAGGTATATCTATGTTGTTTTTTAAACCAGTGGAGAGTAGTTGTGGGAGCTTGGAACAAAAGGGCTCTAGGTTAGACAAAAGAATGCAGCTCTAGGCAGAAAGGTCAAAGGATCCTGAAGCCTTCTCCCTAGGAGGACATGCAGGGGGACAATGTCAGGAGAAAGCCATGGTCTTGGAGTGGTTCACATCTACCATCCAACCTTGAGTCTCAGCAGTGGTGTGCCCACTTGATGGTTTCAATTTCAACTACCAAACAGGAATTATCTGTTAAATTTGGCCTAAAGCTGTCACCATGGATTTTAAGTTTGGCTTAATGGTTTCTTTGTATCCTAACTTGATGTGTAAACAGCATCTACATCATTATTGTAACAAGTAGTTGAGTTTCAGCCAATCACAAGCACCCAGACATTCAACTCATGTTCAAAGAAAAGAGACACTAGCTATAACCAATTAGGTTTCTCTGCATCTCACTTCTCTTTTTTGTATGATGCTTCCTCTTCTCTGGCTATAAATGCAACCTACCATGAGGAGTGGGCATTCTGAACTACTTTTGATCTGGACTGCTGCCAGATTTGAGAATCACAAAGCCAATTAAGATCTGCAAAATCCCATTTGCTGAAATTTTGTCTTTTAACACATTCTGTGTCTAAAGGGTCTTTGGGAGCCGAAATTCTGGATAAATTCAGCAAACTGAACATGCATCTCCTCAAACCAAACTTAGAGTCAAGAAGAAAAAGAGGGGAAGGAGCAACTAGAAGACAGAAGCCATGAGGATCAGGCTTGTAAGTGGAAAAATCAGTGGAGGAAGAAAAGCTAATTCAGCAAAAGGGGTCCCTTGGAGGGAAAGGTAGGGTTTGGGAAAGAGGTAAAAAATGTGCTCCACTATCAGGCTATTGGATTTGTGCTGAAATATAAGTAGTAGGTATTATAGAAGGCAATGATAGAGCTTGTAACTAAAAACATAGCATATGCTTGGATATCCCTAAGAAGTGAATAACACCTGGATTCTCTCCTCTAACTCACAGAACAATAAAATCTTCTACACCCCTCCTCCAAAGAGAGCAATGTGAAAACCCAGAAAAGAGTAAGAATGTGCACAGGGCCCCATACTAGTGCTCACCCCCAGCAGTACTTTTTCCTTAGAAGTCTGGGCTACTAGAAGTGAGATGTTCATCTTCCAAGTAACAGCTTACAGAATCCTCTGGAAAACTGCCTGCACCCAGAGAATAAGCCTAAGATATTGGCATTCAGGAGTTCTGCAATCAGAACTCCTGTTCACAGCCTAATCATCTAAATTCCCAGGTCTTCATAAGTAAAACTCAACAATCCAAAGCCCTACTGCAAAACACAACTGCTGATCTGTTGGTATAATGCTGTAAAGTATAATGTACATAAAAGTATCACATATAATGGACATATACAATGAAAATAATCACATTAAAAACAGCTGTATGTACCTCCCACTTGACCTGGGAAATAGAAATTCTCCAATAGCTTTGAACCCCATATGAGTTTCTGCTCCATTGTATCTTTCCCCATCTCAAAGTAACCACTATGCTAGATTTTGTTTTAATTTTTTTGGCTTTTCTTTGTAATTATACCACACATGTATATATCTTTAAACAATACATTGTTTTGTTTTACTAGCTTTTGAACTTTACATAAATGGTATCATACTATATTTATTCTATGACTTGCCTTTTGTTTGACCAATATTATGCTTTTGAGGTCCATCCACACTGAAATGTGTATGAAAGTGTATTCTTCTCACTGATGTGTAGAATTATATTACATGAAAGTCCTGTAATTTATTTGTTCATTCTCTTCTGAGTGGATTTCTGGTTGTTTCTTGGCTTGTGTTATTATGAATAATAACACTGGCAAATTTTGTATGTGTCTCCCACACTATATATGTGCCATGGACTCTTTGTAATAATGTACACAAAGCAACTCACTGGATGGGGCATAAATTTAGGTCATGTTTTGCTTTGCTAGATAATGTAAAATAATCCCCATGGTGAACTTTATTACTTTATGTCCCACCAGCTCTATGAGAATTTCTTCATCTCCACATTCTCAAAAGCTTTTGGGACTAGAAGGTAATTTAATTTCTGCCAGCTTAGAAAATATGAAATGTTATCTACTTTTGGTTTTAATTTGCATTTTTCTGATAAATAAAAATGTTGTGCATTATTTCTGTGTTTACAGGCCATTGATGTCTACTGTTTAGTAAAATACTTATTCATTCTATTTGCCCATTTTTAGTGCCTTGCATGTCATTTTCTTAGATTTCTTTATATATTCCAAATGCTAGCCTTTTGTCAGTTACATGAGCTGAAAATACATTCTCCAATTTATTGATTTATCTTGAGAAACACAAGTTTCTATGGTCAATCTTACCACTGTTATTCTTTATAGATAATGTTTATGTCTTTTAAAAAATAAATGATATAGGAAATTGTCTTTGTGATCTCTGAATACAGAATAGTTTGTCAAAGACCTCAAGCTTTATATTTCACATTTAGGATCTGGATTCAACTAGAATTAGCTATAAAAAGATATATTGTCAGGGCCAGGGATTTAGCTCAGTGGTTCTGGCGCCTGTCTTGCAAGTGCAAGGACCTGGGTTCGATCCCCGGAAACCACATACAATACTGGCTGTGGAGACTCACACCCAGCAACAATCAGTACCACATACCACAGTGCCGGGCATGGTGGCTCACGCCTGTAATCCCAGCACTTGGGAGGCAGAGGCAGGAGGATTGCTGTGATGTGAGTTAGAGGCTAAGCTCAGGGCCAGCCTGAACTACAAAGCGAGACCCTGTCTCAAAAAAACCTTAAAAAAATTTTAAAAAGATATACTGTCAGAGTCTGTTGTCCCATTTTATTACTACCACATGAAAAATGATCTTCACAACTATTCTTTGAAGAGTTTATCCTTTCTAATTAACACCTTTTGTCATTTATTGGATTTTAAAAAGTTCTCCAGAGGTAAGAAAGAAGAATAAAGATGGTTTTTTTTAAAAAAGGAAACAAGGAAAATGATAATTTTAAAATTTTACTTTTAAGAAAATCTTTAGTTTCCAGACACAGAGTTATTGTGCCTTTTCTCCTCCTAGGAAACTCACTCTGAAAAAAAATCTCTATAGATGTCAAAGATTCAATGAGACTGTAAATTGAGCCCAGGTTTTAGCCTGTACTTTTCCTTCCTCTGATCTCTGTTCCCAAGGAAGCAACACCACTCAGCAGGCAACACAGCATTAAACTTCAGACACATCAAAAAGGCTGTGTTCTAGACTGGCCTACCGAATGTAGTACTATGTGACAACAGAGATACACAATCTAGATCCAGGACATCCCTAAGACAACAGAAATCCCCCAACTCAGAGCATAATAAACTTCTCTCTCTTCGGAGCATGCACTTTCTTAACTCTGTGGAATGTCTTTCTATATTTCTCACTCATGTGTCTAGTAATTTTTTTTCCATTACATAAGCCAGTTAACCTATAACTTATTCCATAGATGAGTGAACTGAGGTCTTCATCTCTCTTGAGGGAAGCTCCTCAAACACCATTCTATGATGCTCCCTCATTATTCGCAGGGGAGTTGTTCCAGGACCCTGTGGAAGGGAAAATTCACAGGTGCTCAAGTCTCTTAAAGAAAATGGTACAGTACTTGCACACAACCTAGACATAGGCTCAAGTACACTTTAAATCATCTCTAGATCACTCATAATACCTAACACAATCCAAACGTTACAGAGGGTTGATGATGAAGTATCCATAAAAGTGTATGATACATGGGGTACACACCATAAAAATGCTTATTGATTCATTTAATTTTTATGGTGACATAGGCCAAATAAATGTAATTCCCCACCTTCTAGATATCAGATATGCCAAATTCATGTTCCCCAAAGTCAAAGAATGAATTCTAAAGAACCATGGAGATTAAGAGTAGGAGAAATTTATTGAAGACAAGAGAAGACTTGAAAATGGGTTGCCATGGACTCCACTTAGCAAAGGAAGTTTTACAGAGCAAAATCATGAAGTAGGTATCAAATTACAGGGTATCTACAATGTGAGTCAAAACTATGGTCAACCAATAAGATTATGAATATAGCCACATAAGTAATATTGATTCATTTAGGAAGTAGGTCACATAGAAAGTGTACAGAGAAAGAACGAGGGTCTTTTTTTGAAGAGATGAATCAGGAGGTCCTAGACACTCACCTGAGTGACTGATATCTATCTAGATTATATTGGACTAGATTATACCAATTATAGTATAATCTTCAGTTTACTGCTTATTCCTGGGGAAGGCATTAGGCCAGATCATTCTGTCTTTATCTTGAGGCCTGACCTTCAACAGATGCATCACTGGCCACAAATATAATGTGTTCTCATTCTCTCTCACTGACTCCCTCAAAGAGCCTACCTCTCTGGCTGCCTATAATATTTCTACTTAACTTAGCTCTGTAATAAGAGCAACTTTTGCGATAGGAAGTCCTCATTATAAAGATGAAGAAAGAGAGGCACAGAGAAGTAATTTGTCAGACACTTCACAGCAGTGACTCTGGCTGCAGACCCAGCACTTTTAACCTTCGTTCCTGCACTAGCCCGGGTCATGGCCCATAGCCACATGTGGCCACTGAGTGCATGAAATGGAACCAGTGTGCCAGACAGCCTGAGAAAGATGCACTGCAAGACCAGAGAATAATGTAAAAATCTCACAATTTTATATTGCTTACATGGCAAAATGACAATATTCTTCTTAAAGCAGGTTAAATAAAACATAAATGAGTTTCATCTGCTTTCTTTTGAGTTTATTTATTCAACTACTAAGACAACTTAAAATTATGCTTACTGTGGCTTATGCTTATTTCTAAAAGGACAGCTCTGCCCTATCCTATTCTCAGGTTTTCATTTACGTGTGGGTTTTTCTGAGAACTAAGATGTTGTCTAGCGAGTATGCTCTGGACCCAGAAAAAAATAGTCTTCAACATCACACTCTGTACTTAGTGAGGCATTTGCAGGAAGACAAAGTCTTAAAACTCTGGCCTTTCAGTCATCTTGTCTTAAAATACTACTGAATATATGATCAAACTGGGAAGCAAGAGGACATGTGACCAGGAGATATGAGACCCAACACAAGACAGTAATCACAATGGTCCTAGACGGGGGGAAGGAATTCCCAGAGGGACAGCTTGGCAGCAAATTTGCCAATGGGGCAAGTCCTATAACTGCATCCAGAGAGACTCTGAGATAAAGATGGAACTGACAGGCAATTTGGCAAATTGGCTTGCATGAGACTATATTAAAAGATGCTTTTGAGAGGGAAAAAATAAGTATATTAAAAAGTCAAAAACACAAGAAAAAAGGACATGAGAAAATTTTCATACTTAGGCAACAAAAAGATATTTTAAAATGAGAATCATAATTGTAGTATGTCACTGAGATCATCAATGAATGGTACTTACACAGTCATAATAATATAAGGACTGATCATATAAGATTGGTCATAAAAATGATTATGACTGGGTCGGGATTTAGCTCAGTGGTTCTGGCATCGGCCTGGCAAGAGCAAGTTCCACATACCACATACCACAATGCTAGGTGTGGTGACTCATGCTTGTAATCCCAGGACTCAGGAGGCAGAGTCATGAGGATTGCTGTGAGTTCGAGGTCAGCTGGGGCTACATAGTGAGTTCTAACTACAAAGCCTAACTACAAAGTGAGACCTTATCTCCAAAAAAACAAAAAAGATTATGATTGAAGTGGTAGAACAGGTAATGACAGGAAAATAGTATAAAAGAGCTAAGATTTCTTCCTGCATAAGGAACATTCTGTAAATAAGGGCTCAGTTTTGATAAAGCAGCATGGTATTTAGAACAGTGAAGGACACGGCCAAGAGTTAAACCTGCTTTGACCCAGGAAGAAGAATGATTGGGGCAGATGGGTGACAGGAAACTATTTTTCATTGTATCATGTTGTGATATCTCACTTAGAATATATGACAGTTATGAATGTACCTTTGCAACAGGAACCTCTGGAGAGTTAAAAGGCAGCCTTGGTTTCTTATTGTCCAGCTTGCCCAAGATGTTGGTTGATATACGACAATGAAATGGTGTTTGCTGTTTCAAAAAAGCAGCAGAGAGGACAAAATCACCTCTGTGCCAAGAGAGGAGATGGGAGGAAAGGAAGTGGGCCACATGCTAAAGCCCTCTGGCAAGACTGTTTAGTTTCCATAATCACATCCCAGATGGCAGGAAGGTGCACACACACCACCCCCCGGCAAAATCCCTCAAGGAAGGGGCAAGTGACACCATCTCCTCTTACCCCACCCACTTCCTTGTGTTAGTGCCCAGGAAATGGCATCATGGAAGACAGACCAATGCCCTCATGTCTGCAGCCTTGGGACTTTCCTAAATGGATAGAGAATTTCTGTTTGGGAAATTGAAGAAAAACTCTTTGTATTGGATGGTTTCCCCATGTCCTGCTTCCAAGCTGCAGGAGAGGGTGAATGAATGTCAGAACCTACTGAAAATAGGGGGATGGATTTCATGACCCCAACAGGACCCCATCGGCAGAGGGACTGAGAAAAAGAAAACAAACGAAGGAGACAGTGGGTGGCAGAAGCCAGGAGTTAGAGCTGAAGTTCATGCAAGGACATTTGAAAGAAGTGGGAAGTGATTATGTGACCCTAGTGATTCACTCACTCATTCCCTAAGCAAATATTTACGGAAGTCCTACTACCTGCCAGGCATTGTGCACGTCCCCTGGGGACGAAGAGCTGGGTTACAAGGGAACAGACACGTTTGACAAGGTCAGCTGATGTCACGGTTGCTTTTAAGCACTATGTATTTCATCCTTCCCACAAGCCTTTATTCTTATTATTCTTCTCTTACAAATGAGGAAACTGAGGCAAGTAGAAACTGAGGAACTTGCTCTGTGTCATCCAGGTATACAAGCACTAGAGTCAGAAGCTTGTGTTCTTAACATGCACTAAGAGGCAGTATTAGTGCTATGATCACATTCACAAAATAAGGAAGCGGTACTAAGATGACCAAACAGGGAGCTCAGAATCTCTGTCCTTGTCAAAGCTGGTATCTAAAGGATAGTGAGAAAATCATTAAAGCTTAAGCTAAGGGAGAGAAACAAAGAACTAAAGTTTTCTCTGTCTCTCCTTCCTCCCATAAGACATACACACACACACACACACACACACACACACACACACACACACACACACACACTATCAGTTATGCTTCTCTAGAGAACACTGACTAATACACTTGTCAAGAACACAACACAGTACACATATCTTACAATCCCCTGAGGACTCCAAATGCACAACCAATAGCATTTATAAAGTGCATTTCATATGAACTAAACACTAGCACATTTGCAAGTTGGAAGACCCTGGGAGGGTCCCATGTGTCTTGTCCACTTTGCCTTTATCTAGAAACTTCAAGTTTTTGTTTTATTTTTTCATAGTATTGGAAATTAAACTTAGGTCTATAGCCTCAGCCTTCCTAATTCTTTTATTTGTTTGTTTGGTTGATTGGGTTGTTTTTAGATTCTTGCTAAATTGATGGGGCTATGCTCAAACTTGTGTTCCTCTTGCCCTTAGGCTACCAGGCTGCTGAGATTAGAGGCATGTGCTACTCATCCCAGCCTAAGGAAGCTATTTTCCAGGATTTTTCTGACTCTAGGTGGGAAAGAGAGAGAAGGCAGGAAGAAAATACCACTCAGCAGCCCAAGAGCAGCAAATGTATATGTGGCCATTGCTCTTGTGTTCGCTCCTTCTGTGTAATTAACGATCCACAGGAGTTATTATCCAGTTAATTGCTCTGGTACAAGGCTTTGGTCTATACTGAGGCAGCAAGCCAGTGGCAACGTGTGCACAGACAGGAAGGAGTGAATTCTAGAGGGCAGCTCGTCTCATTCCTTCCTTTCTTCAATCACTCAACCAACACGTCTTCAGGAATTTGCCAACATATAAGAAACAGGAATGTGTTTTGCCCAGAGATGAGTTTGATTTGGCCAGCATGCCATTTAAAAAAGTTAGAAAATTTCAAATTAAAATCCAGATTCCTGCTTCTCTGCAAAAATTAGCATCAAGCACAGTCTGCCCACATTTTTGTATGGCAGTAACAAGCCAGAACCAAGTCCACAGGGCCAGACTTTAACTATGTTTGTACCCGCTGGCCCCTGTGATCCTACAGTGACCCATGTCTATTGTCTGCTGTGTGTCTCCTGGGTTCCTTGAACTTGATTATGACCTTTGGAAGGAAGACTTTCCATCTGAGTGTGCCCCTTGGAGCTCCTCACAGAGCCCTATGCACTCAAAACTGTTCTCCTATGTGGGTGAGACACAGTTTTCAGCTAGATGTAGCTGCAGTGACAATTTGACTTCTCTAATGGCAGGCAGGGTCACCATCTGCCAGCAAGAAAGGAGTGGATGTAGCGCCAAGGGAAAAATACAGTCTCATTCCCAAAGCAAAGCCTGGGGTGGGGGTGTCAAGGCCAACAATGTGGCCTGGACAATTTCAGATGACAGCTGGGATGTGCTGGAGACAAAGCAGGTGGGTGGATGCACTGTGCCCTAGGACACATTTAAAGTCACAGAGACTGAGCAGAAAAATGCTAAGGGAACTGTCAGCTCCTCAGAGGCTAAGCCTCAGGCTTGTAGGTAGGAGAGAAATTGAGCCATCTGAGCCATGATGGCTCACCTGGAAAAGACGAGACACTGTATTTGAGGAAAATGAACAAATATTAGCTGTCTCCTACCTCAGCTTTTGAGTTACTGTAGATTTCCAGCTACATCCTCCCTCTGGTTCTTACAGTGGTTTCTAGAAGGAATTTCAGACAAGTCACCTAAATGCTAAATGCCTTTCCTTAATTAGGTTTCCTTAGCTTGCAGCTTTGTCTCTGACCTGCTTTTCTCTGGCCTCATGCATTCCACCTTTTCCTCCGAACACTTTCCATGTGCCACCTGCCCTGGGCCCCCCACCTTATAGCAACCCTTCTTTGCATTGTGCAGCCTGACAGAAAGTGTTCAGAGACAGTCCTAGGGTCTTGTTTGGGCCGAAGCAAAGAGAACCACCAGGCCCTGGAATTTCTTCCTAATTCTTGACACACTTTAAAGTTCAGCTCCAGGGTCTGGGTAACTATTGCAGGTCCTGTGCCAGTACCACCTACCTGAGTGACTTTGGAAAAATGACCTAATCTCCCTGCAACTCCCCCTCTGGCCTGTGCCATGTGGATAATAACAGGACCTCTATCCAAGTGTTATTGTGTGGATTAAAGCAAAGAACCCATTTATGGAGCACTTTACTCATGCCAAATGCTGAGCTTCTAAGAGAACTGAGTGAAGAGAGATTGTGTAAAAGTGCTTTGCAAAATGCTCTTATTCAGCTAAGGGGTACAATTACTCCCCAGTTTCCCCAAATGTTTTGGAACTGTCCAATAGCCACTTGTAGCTGTGCAAATTCTAATTACCCAAAATAAAGTAAAATTTAAAGTTGAGTTCTTCGGTTACCCTAGCTGCATTCCAAGCGCTGGGCTAGCAGCCACCACATGAAACATATATAATGGTGCAGATAGAGAACATGTCCACCAGGGTACAGCATTCTTTCCACTGGTGCTTGAGAATCTGGCAAGGACCTAGGAGTCTAGAGGAGCTCTCGAAAAGGAGAGGTAGCTTCTCTTTGGGTTCTTTTGAACAACAGCCTTTCTTTTCGTTCTCTTCAGGGATGTTTCTGAACCATTGATCTAAGTGAGGGAGAGCAACATTCCTGAGGAACCATCTTGAGAGGTACTCTGACTGCAGTCTGCTCTTGTGGGGAAGGCTAAAGGAGGAAACAGAAGAGGCAGGGTGATCCATTTTCCTAGCCCAGGCTCTGATGGGCAGGCAGGAAGAGAGAAGTGGGTGAAACTCTTCCTACGTAAAAGGGACAAGTGTTCAAGGTGGGGCCATCATGACTTTCCTTGGAGTACTGGAGATTTTTGCCTTGGCCTTTCAGGGAAGATGTCCTATGTGAGACTTTGTTGGCATTGAGCCACACCCCAGAATCCAACACTGCTTCCAGACCACCAAGGCCCTTGGATGTTAGGTTGAGGTCTACAAGATCAGCAGGAAGTGCTTCCTTCAGTGAAGACTCCTGCCAGAAAAATACAGTGACCCTCCAGCCTGTACCAGGTTAACACTGTTGCTACATTAAAGCTCCTGCCTCTAACTTTAGCTAGAGGAAGTAAAGAAAGAAGAGAAGGAGAAAGGAGGAAGGGGAGGGAGAAGAACGAGCCAAGAAGTTCACTGAAGGATGAAGAGACAGAGGGAAGAAAAGGAGAGCGGAAGGGGGAACAGAATGTCCCAAGATGCAGTAGGGGACAAGCCTGTGCTTCTGGCTGCCCACTCTCCTCTCAGCTCAGCTTCCCACCATCTGCAGGGCTGCTGAGCCCCTGGCAGCAGCTGGTCAGTAGGACCCAGCTCTGACCAGAAGAGGAAGCTCTGGGGACAGGCCGAAGGAGGGGAGCTTTCCTTCTGCCCTCTGCCTTTGGAATGTTTCTTCCCAGTCCTGACTGCCAGAGGCTGAAGTGCTGAGATCCTGTGGCCCCTCTTTCGTGGTCCATTTAGGATAAAAAAGACTTGGGTCCCTGTATGGAAGCCTCCTCTCCCTGTTCCCTGCTTCCCAGGTTTTTATAATGTTGATGGTATTTCCAAGGCAAAATTAGAAGCCTCTCTCATGGCCTCTGAGGCCCTTGTAGCCTGTTTTGCCACTGAGATCTTTCTGGTTCTTCAGCTGTCACATTATATACAGGAACGATATCGTCTCCAGTCCCTCTCAGCTGGAAAATTCAGTTTTGTTGTTTTACCAAGAAAGAAACTGAGACCCAGAAAAAAGAGGTAGCTGGAGGAAGGAGGGTTAGCTCAGAGGGATCAGGCCAAGGAATTGGGACTCTGGATTTCAGGCCCTCTGTCCCCACTCTCCCCATCTACACTCAGCACTAAGTGGGTGACAGATAAAGTTAACAGTGCCATACCTGGTGGTAGAATCCAACAAGGTCTCTACCCTCACTTCTTGGCATTCTGTGTCTCACCTGTTAGAAGTAGATATTTATGTTTTTTCATTTTCTTTTTCTATTTAGTTACCACAAGCTGATTTTGCGGGCTGACTTGCAAGATCTGGGATACCTATTTCCCAGGGCTGTTTTAGAGCTAAGAGAAGTGTAAAGGGCTGAAGGTTTCACAGTGGTCATAGAATACAGTTATAAGTGTACAGGTCCTAGGGTCCCAGAGTCATTCACCATGACCTTCACCACCCTGGCAAGGATTTTCTAAAGAAAATAATTTCACAAGATCCTCAAAAGTTCTTGGAAGTGACAAAGACTGCAAGCAAGTCAAATGAGACGGTACCACTTCCATTTTCCAAAGAAACAAATTCACAACTCAATTGTGTTGCCTGGATAGTTCCAAATTCTGCCCGCTGAGTCTGGTTTCCCTCCTACTTTTCCTTCAATTATTACAAATACAGGCCATCTGCCATCCATGGAGGAGAAAGGAGATGGCCAGAGGGCTGCACAGATCCTACGTGATGCCAAGCACAGAGTGCTCACCTCTGCCAAGTAGCCAACACTGTCCAATCCTACAAAATGCCTGGAAGAGTCCAGTTATTCTTCCCTAGGGGTTTTCTGTTTCTTCTCAGAAAAAATGTAGTTTACAAGGGAAGATGCAAAGTTCACACAGCTAGGAGCAAGAGGTCATGATGTGGGATTAGGAAAGTTAAAAGGCCTGGAAGAAAATCCATGGCAACATCTTCCTGGGAAAGTCTAGATTGTGCGTGGCTTCTAGTCCCTGTTGACTAGAAATTTAGAAAGTCAGATTTTCACATGGAGGTGTTGTATACTGTCTCCCACACTCACTGGGTCACTAGCAAAACTAGTAATGTGACAATATCAACAACTAGATCTACAACAACATCGTTAGTTGTAACACAGATCTGTCTTGCTTAATTTGCTTCTGAGCTCTGGGGAACCATGAGAGTTAGATAAGGGGTGCCAGTCACCCTGACTGAAAGAGTTAGATAACTTTTGAAGCTAAAGATTGCTTTAGCACAGAATTCTACAAACTCACACAGGCAATATCTGTCTTCCTACTGAAAGTAAATCACCCTAGTAGTGCTGATGATAGACTTACAAACCACCTGCTGTGATATTAAACCCGAAGGCCCAGGAGTGTTACAGAGATGACTGCCAGTTTTAGCATTTTACTCGGATCCCATGGTCTCTGGGGCCAGACTGTCTGGATCTGAATACTGGCTCTTCATTTTGCAACTGGCAAGTTACTTAAGCTCTTTGTGTCTTAGTTTCTTATTTTATAAAATGAGCATAATTACAGTATTATTTCATGGTTGCTAAAAATATTAAGCAAGTTAGTACATGTAAAGCTTTTAGAATGAGCAATTATCAGCTATCGCATTTGCTACTGGCTGTAGCTAGATACCACTTCCAGGAATGGGTGTCTCCCTTCTTGTTAGTTAAAAGTCCTAACTAACATTGAAGAATTTACCTTCTTATTATGCCTGATGTGGGATGCCCTTGCTGTTCTGTCCTATGTTTCTAAGCAAGAACACTGGGCTCCTTTTCCAGAACTTGCAGTCCTGCCTCCATAGCCCCTGAGTAAGATAAGAACTACTTTACCAGGAGCTCAATCACCAGGACTTCAGGAAATAGACAAAGGCAAGCTCATTCTGATAGCCCCACAGAGTAAGGAATATCTCAAAATTCACATGAAAATGTTGTGTTCCTTCATGAAAATATCCCATGGATGAAAAGGATCTAATTTATTCAAAATGGTAACAATTGAGAGGAAGATCTAGTTCTTCTCCCTTTGAATCTGGAATCATCTTCATAGCTTGTATGACTCACACAACACGGGAGAAGTGACCCTCTAGGACTTGAAGGCCAGGCCTTTAGAAGCAGTACACCTTCCTCCTGTGATTCTTGGAACTCTGTCTCTTACATATTCATAGAAGGTCAAATAACCTGTTGCAGAGATCACATCCAATGTTGAGACAACAAGGAAAGGAAAAAAAAGTCCAGCTCAGCCCAGCCTTCCTATAATCCCCACCAAGGCACAGAAGATGTGAGCAGTTATTTGTGCTGGGCACTGCAGACCAGTCCATCTGCCAGCTAAATGCCACTAAATGACTCTAGCTCTCATATTCAGAGCCAAAGAGTCATGAAATTGAGACTTATCCAAAATTTAACCCATGTTAGAAGAAAATAAGGGAAAATCTCTCTTGTACATCATCAAGTTTGGGGACAGTTTGTCACAGGAAGAGATAATACTTCTTTTGGGTCCAAAAAGCAGCCAAGTTGGTTTTGTCTAAAGCAGTTTATGAATCAGTTCAATGAACACTAGTAAAATCTTCCCTGGATCCCTTTCCTGAGAGTTCACTCCTCTCTCATCCACTGATAATGTTGCTAAGCCTTGAAACTTGTGGCAGAAATGGTTAGTCATTAAACAAGCTTCTTTTCTCTCCTGCTAAGCTCACTGCCAGACTGTATTACCCAGCACCATGACAGTCTTTCCATGTGACCAAGCTCAAGCTAATGAGATGTGGACTTGGTTTAGGAAAGACATTCCTGTGTCATGACCCAATTTCCCTTCCTCCATCTGTTGGCTAAGCAGTGATGCTCTCACTGACCTTAGACACCACATGTGAAAGATAGCAGAGCCTCCATCAGCATATTCTCTCTGGTTGAACTTTGAACAGCTGAAAGGTAAGTGTCTATCAGGTCAAATCTTAAGGTTGGTAGGATTACTTGTTATGGAAGCTATAGGGCTTCCTTACTAGTCCATTGTGGTTAGTAACTTTGTCCTGGACAGTCAAAGAATTTCTTCTGGCTGGCCACTGAGATTATTCCCAGGTTAAACTCACATCCTGAAATGTGTTACATAGTCTTTCTCTGAAATCCATAAGGGAATTTTGCTGAGAGAGAGAAAGAGAGATATAGACAGACAGACAAAGAGACAGAGATAGAGACAGATAGAAAGAAGTTGAAACTTTGGGATGGCATTATTGAACTCATAGATTCAGCTATGTCCAAAGTTAAAAGTCTAACTAACACTGAAGAATTTACCTCCAATTTAGGAAGAATCTTGGGCAGCTTAAACATTCTGGGCCCTGTGTCCATACTGGACTCAAATACTCTGAGCTGCCATAGTATGTGGCCTTGCTGATAAGTCAATAGAGTCTTATATTTGATATTAAAATAATCTTACTATAATTTTTACATCTTCTAGGTAGATAGTGCTAACTAAGATATGAAGCCATGGTAAAGGACAAGAATCAGCTCTACCTGTCTGGGTAAAACATAACTAGTTGCCCCAGTATGTGTTCTTTTAGGAATTTCAAATAATATGAGAAGCACTCCAAATTCAAAGCATGGTGGTACTCCAAAATCTTAGAGATGGTGTCTTGCAGGTGGAGGGGGGCAGATAGCAATGCATGGGAGAGTGAGGAGATCAAGAAATATCTGAGTACTAAAATGGCATACACTTGTCCCTTGCCATTTGGTTTTGTCCTTTTTTATCACCCAAACTTTTCATAGATTCCCATTGTAGTGGGTTGTACTGTATCCTTCCCTCATAATTATGCTCAAATCTTAACTCTATGACCTTTTTGGGAAACAGGATATTTGCCAATGTATTCAATATCAAAGAAAGTAATTCTGGATTAGAGTAGGCCCTAATCCTGTGACTGATGACTTCTTAAGAGAAAGGAGAGGAAAATTTAGGTGCAGAGTCAGAAAGGAGACAGAAAGAAGCCTGTGTTATCCTAAGGGCAAAAGCTGGAAGGCTGTGGCTCCAAGCCAAATGGCGCAAACAATGTCAGAAGCCACCAAAAGCTAGGAAAAGATAAGGGAGGGTTCTTCCCTGCAGTCTTCAGAGGAAGCATGGTCTTGCCAATACTTCCATTTCAGACTTCTGACCTCCAAAGCTGTGACAGAATAACTTTCCATCACTTTTTGCCAATTCAGAGATAATTTCCTATGGCCGCTCCAGGAACTAATATCCCCATGGTTTGCATGTATGGAAAAATGTTTCTCCCAGTGACTGAGTCAAAAAGAGGTACCCCGAGCAGTTCATTTCTTCATGAACTGGAGAAATAAAAAGTTCTTTCAACCAGCCAGGTGCAACAGTGCTCAAAACAAGTGCTTGGAAGGAAGGATATGTTCCTGTTTCTAACTCTGTCTCTCTCCTTGAACCCATATTCAGGTAAGTCTCCCAAGTATGTGCCAATTGACAGTAAAAAAGATCTCTGGGGCCAGGAATTTAGCTCAGTGGTTCTGGCACCTGCCTTTCAAGAGTAAGGGCCTGGGTTTGATCCCAGGAAACCACATACAACAATGCAGGGGGTGGAGACATGCCCACCAGCGATCAGAACCACATACCACAGTGCCATACCTATAGTACCAGCACTTGGGAGGCAGAAACAGGAGGATTGCTGTGAATTTGAAGCTTGCCTGGGCTACTTAGTGAGCTCAGGGCCAGCCTGAACTACAAAGTGAGATCCTCTCTCAAAAAAAAAAAAAAAGATCTCTGCCTGGAAAAGAATGTTTCTCCACATTTCACCAGGAGGGAGAGTAGAATGGCTAAGAGTACAAGTGTGGCTACCAGACTTCTCTGGCTCTATGGAGTGACCTTGAACACATTCTCGATATTGTCTGAGCCCCACTTTCCTGGCCTGTAAATGGCATAATCATAGCAGCTCTCTCCTGCAGTTGTTGAGCTGCTGTCTATAAAGCCCCACACTGGGTGCACCGGAAGGCCTGAGCTTAGCTGTGGACTTTACTAGCTGTTGTGAGTGAGACAGACCCTGGCCAACATGTGCAATGGAAAATTTTAGGCACAACAGCTCTGTCTCTACCCTGTCTCCATCTCCCCTTATCAGCTTTCTTTTTTCTCCCCTTTCTTTTTCTCAGACATTCACAAATGCAAATCTTCCCCAACCCAATTCCACCTCTAACTGCCCAACTAGCACTCTTTTCTTCCTGCTTATAGTCTGGTCTATATTTTTTTATTGAAATCTTTATTGGTACATTACATATACACACCACGATTGCATTCATTCAACAATAAGAATTTGTACCATCCTGGTCTATTTTTTAGCTTCTCTCTTCCTCACACATGGCCTCACTGAAGATGTCTTCTGCATCATCTTCCATGGCACCTGCTGCATCAGTAAAAAAAACATTGTTAAGGACCCAGCTGACTTTGTTTAAGGGACAAACTCCCACCCTTCACTCTCCTCTGCTCCTCAATCTGAGGTGGAGACATCTGGAAACTAGTTTAATAAGGTGGCTGACAGGCAGCTGATTCCTGGAGTGTCTCACATGGGCTCCAGGGAGCTATTCTGCAGAGGAAGCCGGAAGAGGTCATGTTGATGGACGGCTGGTCTCAGCAAGATTTCACCCAGCTGCTCCAGGAAGGAGAGGGGCCACTTCCCCTTCACTCACAGGGGACCCCACCTGTAAGCAGGGAGGGAGGAAGGAGTGGGAAAGTTACAGAGGAAAGGTTCATGCATGCCTGCTATGCCTTCCATGAGCTATGTGGCCTTGGAGAAGAGATAATAGATCTATCTACATTTTGTACATTCAGAAATGGATTTGACCAGGTGAATTTTCAAGTCTTTTTCCTCTGAATGTTCTAGAATCCTGGGGTGGAGCAAAACCAACTGGTCAGGGCAGTCAAGAAGCAGTGGTTTGTTTCACTGCCACCATGGTGTTGTGTGGTGCACCACTAATATAAATAGAAGAAGAGATGGACCATATGTACAAATCATCCCAATGTCCCACATCAGAGCACTGGGCTGTATGAGTTTCTCCCAGTAAAAAACCAGTGAATTTATGCCCTGTGGGAAGGATGAATCTTCCATTGCCAGAGAATGAAAGAACAGCCTAGCTGAGTGTAATTGGTGTAACCAAGCACTGAGCAATAACACACCTGCTATACAGGTCTTAGAAACTGAGCCATAAATAGAATAGATTACTGGCGAGGTAAAATGGCTGGTGCATGCCTATAAGCCCAGCTGCTTTCAAGGCTGATGCAGGAGGGTCCCAAATTCTAGGCTAGACTGGAACATATAACAGGCCTCAAAGTTTAAAAAAAAAATAGAAGTAGGGATATAGTTCAGTGTGATTCCTAGGTTCAGTTATTAGGGTTAAAATACATATATATATATATATATATAGATAGATAGATAGATAGATAGATATAGATATAGATAGATAGATATAGATATAGATATAGATATACATATACATATGTACATAATAGTGACCCAGGCTACAACTTGGATGAACTTGAAAAAAAAATACTAAAAGGCCGCCAAGTGACACTTGCTATATGATGCCTTTTATATGAAGTATCCAGAAGAGCTAATTTAGTAGAGGAAGGCAACAGATAGGTCAATGGTTGCCATGGAAGAAAAGAAGGATGAGGGTGGGAGTATTTAATGTGTGGCTTGAAAGGACCAAAGGAAAGTACTAAAACAAGACATGGTCCTTCCACGGCACTGTGTATACGCTATCACTATGACATATACTTCTACTTTAAAGTAAACAATAAATAAAGTGATTTTTGAAAAGCAATAGTGAAAGACGAGTGGGTATGTTTTCAACTACTGGGGGGCATCAGTCCTGCTGTCCGTGGAAGGTGGCAGCAACATGGACTCTGGTGCTGACATCCTGGGTTCAAATCTGCTTCTTCTAGCTGAATAACTCTGGACTATTTACTCAGGTTATCATGCTTCTCAGTGTTTCTGTAAAATGAGGATGATATTCTTGTACTGGGGCAGCTCTGATCTATAGTAGGTGCTCAGTGAGCCATTCTTGCTCCCAACGGCTTCACACTTAGTCACCTTCTGCCACCACGAACTTTTAATCCCCTACTGTGTGTATATATAAACTCGGAGCCTGTTTGGACTTGGAGATTAATGGGACTTTGGGTAACCCTGGACCTGGGTCATTAAACTCATGGAAGAAAACCTTACCCAAGCCAGACCACTGATGACAGCCTCTCACTCCAAGAGCGTGGTTAGGGGCGCAAAGAATAGAGCACAAAGTAACTCCAGAAAAGAAAGAACTCTGGCCCTGCCAAGCTTCAGGGAATAACTCTGTGTGAGACTCCCACCCTGTCTGGCAAAGTGAGACAATAGGGGTTTCTCTCTTCCACCCCCACAGCTGTAGCTGCAGATGTTGTGAGAAAAATTAGAACTGAATTCTTGCCAACTGCAGGAATTTGCATATGGTTTCTGTAAAGCCAGTTAGTTAATATTTTTATTTAAACAGACTTTCTTCTTTACTTTAATAAATGTATTTTATAGGAAATTTTATGTTACAACAATCAACAACTTGCCAGCCAAATCCAGCAGCCACCTGGCTTTGCAAACAGGTTTCTTGCATTTTCCATGGCTGTTCTTAGGCCACAGCAGCAAAGTGATCATAACAAAGGCCTTGTGACCTGCACAGCCAAAACTATTTACTAACACCTCTCAGCAGGAAAAGTTTCTCTACTCCCACCTGCAGTGAAAACCAGCACCACTTACCTTAAGTAGAAGGAAAAGCCACAAATTAACATTTCACAAAGTGGATATTATTAAATTCTAGATTCCATTACTGACACTCAAGAAGTATTTTCCAAGTCTATATGTGTGTTCATTCTCTACTGAGCACTCATCTAGGCCATCCTGTCCTCAGATATGGGGGCCAAAGAGGTACAAAATTCTCTACGTTCATGGGATTCACATTCTAATGGGTGAGACAGGCACTGGAAAACTAAGAAGCTATAGTCATCTTTGGCTGTTACAATAACCAAAGCTAGCAAAGAACACATTGCACAATGGAACATTAAGTGTGAATCTTTTCAATTAAGAGTCAAGGAAGCTCTGCCTAAGGTGAGGCTGGGAACAAACTCTAGAAACTCCTGGCAGAGAAAGCAGGAAGTGCAAAGGTTCAAGGTAGCCATGGAAACTTGATAAGGTTTCTCCTGGGCAGCAGGATACACCAGATGACCACTCAGATATCATCCCCCAACCAGCATGCTCTGATAGCTATTGCACTGGTTGTGTCAGGATGCATTTCAGAGCTGTGTGCATCAACTTTTCTGGGCATTTGGGCTGGAAATGGGAAGAAGTATGATTTTGACTCATTCCTATAGAGAAACATGAAGCAGGAAGTCCTGCTTGGGTGCTCTGCAAGCAGATTGTGGGAGATAATCTGGGTGCGTGATGTTCACAACACTCACGCCAAAAAAATGGGACAAAAACAGGATCAAGCAGAGGAGGAAACTGTGACGAAGCCTAATGTGGTGCTGGCCACAGTGTGAGGAACTCTGAGATAAACATCATGGGTCACCCCCATCCTGGGTCAAGTGGAAACAGCCAACCCTATGTGCCCATCTCAGTAGGTCATTGGAGGTGATTGGTCCTGAGAAGAACGTGACCTTGATGAGGTGACTCTCTGCAGCTGGGCCTGACTGTGAAGGAGCTGACAGCTGGGGATTGTCTGCTGACCACACCCAGCAGCTGGGCAGAGGGATCTGGGCAGCACAGCTCTGGGGTGCCCTCAGAGGGGTTTGTCCTTGCTCCTGACAGTCCTCTGCCTGTCTTCTCGTCCCTCTGTCCCTCTCCTGTTCTTCCTTAAAACCTCAGAGCCGGCTGCCCGAAGGGGACCTGAAAAGTCAAGCTGAGCTAAATCCTCAGCTGGAGAGACTTAGTGCAAAGCTTTGCCTTCAGGACTAGAAGACAGGAAGCTATCAGGACCCCACAGGCAAATGAACTGTTCATGAATGCATTGAAGACGAAATGATGAGTCACTGCTGGGCGCCACAGGCAGAAATGCAAGAGATTCAGACGCTGTGGGATGCGGGTTGAGGACATTTCCAGCTCTCCTCAGAAGACACACACAACAGACACATGACCTTGGGAAGTGATTTGAGAGCCTGGCCCCTCCTGAAGCCCTCGGTGAGGCTGGAACCCCTTCTGGCCACCAGTGGCTGCTCAGGTCCTGGCTGATAACCAACTACTGTCAGGGAGGGAACCACTTTTCAATTATTCCCTGAAACTCATTCATCCCAGTGAGTTCAGAGAAAACCTGTACATTCCCCCAGGAATTTCTGAGGTGCGTAGAAGTAGACAGTGCCTGTGTCTGCTCAAGTCTCCTCCAGCCAAAACAGGGTGATGGGGTAGACATGATCATGTGTTCCCTGTTCTACCCCCACCTACCCAGAGAACACCTACTTCTTCCTCTAGAAGCTGCTGAAAGAAGACACCTGCTAATTATTTCTTGCCTATCAGTTCCCAGGCCTGAAAGTAGAAAATGTGTTTAGAAATGTAAAAGCAGAGAAATCGATGCTGGTGGTAGGATTGAAAGAAAGATTCAGAGAAGCCGAGCTAGATGTGTATGGATGACCTTTAGTACATGACTTTCTATCCTAGACACCTCAGAGCAAGAGTCAGGTCTGCCAGGAGGGCCTGAGCCCCAGATGCTTAGTCACTCTCAGTATGGGAATATGCAGAGTCTTGTGAAAAACAACCTGCATAATTCTTCCTGCTTCTGCAGATGAGAGCTTCCCAGGTGCATCCACATACCTGGTCTCACAAGCACCCTCAGATGCAGAAAAGGACTGTCACCATCAGAGGGAAGGCAGCCAAGTGGTGCAAGGTGGGGGAGAGGCCTCCTGAGAGCACACACTAGCCCCTGACCAAGTCATCCCAGCAGGAAAGGCTGCCGGTGGTGAGAAAACCTGTGTGGACATGTGGCAGCCCTGCCACCAAGAGAGGAGTGGATGGTCAAAATGAAGGTGTAAGGAACCACAGGACCCAGGCAGGGCTCACGGGGAAGGGTGGTGAAAGGGCTGAGCCTGGGGTAGTGGTGGCTTGTAGGAGGGAAGGCCAGGAGAAGCTGATCTGGTGGGGCTGCAAATAATCTGGCCTGGGTTTCTAGGGAGAATCTTGGGAAGTGCTGTTCTTGCCAGAGTCTGGAAGGGAGTGGCTGTTTGGGGATGGGTGTGAAGAGATCTGTTCCTAAAGGAGACATCTGTCAGTCTCCATCTGCTTCCAGCCAAGTGGAAACAGGAAAGGCTTTAGGATGGCTGGGAGCCCAGGGATCCAAGATGGGAAGTGATAATGCCACAAATCACTTGGGAAGAAGACAGGAAATGATCAAAGCATGAGTCTTCTCCCACTCATTGCTGGATATCTCCTCCTCTGATCTTTTTTCTCCTTTGTCCCCATGGCCTAGAGGCTCTTCCCCTCACCTTGTAGCTGGGCAAGAATGGCTGTGGCCTTGAAAGGCTATTATTTTTTCCAAGATTATGGAGCATGATGCAATATTAGGAATAAAGAAGTTGATGTGAATCCTTAAAGCAAAACCTGGCAGAGAAGCCAAGAAAGCCTTGAGGAGACCATTAGATCTCCCAGCCTCCACCCTAGCTGTCCCTTTGCTGCCCTTTTCTGGCTTCTCTGAATACCTAATTACAGCCCTTGGCCTAACAGTGTTCATCTCACTGGAGAGAGGAAAAACATAGGTTGGTGACACTTTTTTCCTCTCTTCCAGTCCCACCAGTTACCTCAGAGAATCGCACAACTCTGCAACTGACCAGGCATCCCCGAAGTGTGGAGGGAAATATCAACCCCTCCCCTCAAAGGTTCAGATGACTGTATCACGTTGAAAATGCTGAAGGCCAGAGCACGTGGGATCTTGGGCTGAGCTGAATTGTTTGTACTGGACCTTGAGAGTCAGGGCCACTCGGAGCCACACCCAGGTACACAATGGAAAGGTAAGTTTATACCCTCTGGTTTCCACAAACAAATGTATTTGCAGAGTTCTAGTTTAGTTTGCTTCTCTCTTTTTGTCTTGCATCCAAGACTCAAGCCAGATGTGGGTCAGCATCAAGGGAAGAGAGGAGGGGATGTCGTATGAGTCCTTCATAGGAGATAAGTCTACACCCTGCACGCCTCTTCTCATTCCTCTCCAAAAGCTGCCTGTACGCCAACAGTGTCAGCCTCAGTTACTCACTGTCCCAGACTTTCCCGGATCAGGAACACCATGTGCTCCTCATGGAGCATGTAAGAAGGGATTCTGTGCTTCAGAAGTTAGCCATAAAGAAGGTAGAGCAGGAAGGGTAAGAGTTGCTACTCCCTGTTTTCCTAGGTGGGAGTACCTCAGAGGGTCCTCAGAAGGCCTGAGCCCACACAGGAACCAGCTCACTACTAAACACCCTGTACTGACTCTCCTCCCTCCTTTCTGCTCTTTCCTCCTTTCTTACAATGTTCCCTGGAGTCGCTTTGTAAATAAACCATTTGTGTTCATCAGTTTTCCCTTTGCTTAGACACAGTACCAGACATCCACAATTCAAAGGAGGAAAGTTTTAATTAGCTCACGGTTTCAGGGGTTTAAATCCATGGTCAGCTGGCTCCAAGGCAAAAATGTCTTGAGTCAAGGGCATGACAAAAGAAAGTTATTGAGTTTACAGGAACCAGGAAACAGAGTAAAAGAACAGAACTAAAGAGGAAGAGCCAGGGATAAAACAGAGGCCCACGAGTCTGACCTCCATGACACACCCAGACACACCCAGAAAGATCCTCTTATCTCCTGATGGGTTCCTGAGCCAATCAAATTGACACAATCAAGTATAACTGTTACACTCTTGTACCCTACATAACTGGTATACTCTTATACCCTACAGAAGTCCTTTCCTCATGACCAATGAAATTTCTAAAGGTAGGTTCTTAAAAGAAAAGAGGTAGAGTGCAGTCATGATGCATATATGTAATGTACCAATAAAGATTAAAAAAAAAAAAAAGTTTCCATAGTTCATAGTTTGGAAACCTTAGTCTAAGGTCAGGGGACCTCTGATTCAGCTTGTCGTGAGGGCATTCTGGCAGATGGCATCCAAAGACCTGATTTCTGCATAAAGGTGCCTCAACTTAGCGAGTGTAGCATCTCCTGATCCAGCCCTTGCAAAGACTTTATATAGGAGTCTCCAGAAAATCCTGGTGGGCTGGAAAACACAAAGTAGTAAGCATGAATAAAGAGAATTTTGTGTTGCTTGGAAAGAAATAAACCACGTTGAACTACTTTCCAAACCTAGAGTCAGCACGCAGCCGTGATCATCGTCCTTCCCTATATCCAGGACATGGCCCATCTCCTGAGCCTTGGGCTGCCTCCTCCCTGTGCCTCCCTTCCTTTTCTCATTCATCTCTCTCAGTAGCTGACCTTTCTGCTTATGGCCCACCCCAGCCATTTGGCCACTAAACCACAGGAGATGAGAAAGAATTCCAGGAGAAACCCACAGCACACTGGGTGGCCAGAGGGTGAGCAGTCCCATCCCTGAGCTGTGAACTGCAGAGGGGAAGTGCGTCTCTAACACGCAGGCGCAGAGCCCAGGGGAGTGGGGGGGACTCTCCTGGATTCTGAAACCCTTGTGTATCTTCTGGGAAATTTTATCGATATGTTTCTGATTCATTAACACTTAACTCATCAAAATGTTATTTAGTGAGAGTTTTTTGAAGTTCAAGAACCTTGCAAGAGCCTCTTTAATGAGCCTAAAGGGCTTTATACTCTTAGTTTTTGAAAAGATGAGAGGCTTTATTTTCTTCCTCTTTTCTCTCCAGAAAAGCAAGTGGTCATATCCTGTACCATGATTCAGGCCTATGAAACAAATTTTTGGAAAAGACCATGAGAAAGAAAAAATAAAAGTCTCAGTATTGAGGTTAGATTTACCTTGATAGTATGACCATCCCTCCATGGTTCATGGTCTCAGAGCTTATGCCATCCTCCTGCACTAGCCCTTTGGTGGCACCAAAAGATGCCAAAAGCCAAAGGATGCTCACAGCACAAAGCCCCTGTAATTCCCCCAGTTCCTCCCCACCTCTGAGTATTGGGAATTAAACCCCAGGTCTTGGCACTCAGTGAGATTCCCTAGCCTGTTTTGTTTTTTTATAAACACACTCTTGCTGAATCACTAAGTTGCCTATGCTAGTTTTAAGCTTGAGACCCTCTTGCCTCCACCTGCCAGGATGCAGAGAGTACAGGCATCCACTATCACGTGTGTGTGTGTTGCCACATTGCTTGGTTTGCAACCATTCCCTCACCACCCATGCCTTGCCCAGCTTCCACAAACTAAACCTTATTGTTAAGGAAAATCTTCAAGATGAAGAGAAGCCCACAGAGAAGTGTGAATGTGGCCGAGCCCAAAGTCAACTATTTAGTGGATGTTAGGTCTTAGTCCTCAGCAGAGGCAAAAACAGGGACCTGTTGGATAAAAAGAGCAGCAGGAAGAACTGACCATGAAGAGCGAGAGATAACAGATTAATAATTGACAGCACTGTAGAAACTTCTTGCACATCCTAAATGAAAAGAGGGTCAGACTCACCTTCTCATTGCATCTCTGACCTACTAAATTGCCAATTAGCTGTCCTTTCCAGAGGCAGAAGAATAGGCAAGAAGACTTTCAGAGAACTCTCGCTCACCCCAGGGCTTTTATGATTCTCCCAGCTTAGCTCAGCACAGTCCACTAAGAACAGAGGGCTATTATGTCATTCTTCCCTTAAGACCACAAACTCCCCGGGATGAAAAGGTCAGATGCTTCCAGCGCCCTCTGGGACAGCCCACAGATGCTAGTGCTTTGTCATTCAGGGAGAAGACAAAGCCAAAGAAGTAACCATCATGTCTTCCAGCTGGTAAACCTAGCCCTTGCCTTTCTCTCTCATCCCGCCCCATTAAGACTGGGCTGCGTTGAGAGTTCTGGCACCTGAGCAAAGAGTGGAAGAACCAAGAATTGTATGTGGTGGTTCACATAGTGAGATAATGTCATGCACTTGTGTTGGGAATGAGGAAACTGAAGTCATCTGTGTGCAAGTGGATTTCACGTCTGTAGGTCCCAGACAGAAGGAAGGGTATTGCCGACTGAATACCTAACTCTACCCATCTTCACTGCAATGGTGGGGTCTAGTCCTCCAGCACATTTTCCTCCCATGCCAAAGTTTTAGTTTATGGAAGAAACAAGTCTTGTGGCTATTAACATCTTTATTAAATGCCTGGGGTGAAGGGAGAGAGAAGACACCTTAGTCCTTTTGCAACCTAATCTTGCAAGTGACATTTCATGGTTTCTGCTATACTCTGCTTCACTAGGTCTGGGCAGATAAGCTCAGCTGATTCTCTACAAAGTGGATCACACAAGGGTGTAATATGGAGTAGAGGTCAACAGGGACCATCCTGAGGCTGCCTTCAACGTCTTGCTGGCTTGGAAATCAGAAGATGTGCATTCTGAAGCCCACTTTCTGGGTGTGAGGTCCGCACTAACTCTTTTCATGTCTTTAGGACTTCCATTCTGGCTGCACAGAGAATGCATTAAGGTCACTTCCCACTTAGTAGGAGCCACAAACTAGAGTACCCTTGGAGACTGAATAACAAAATCAGTCATTGCATCCTTAGAGGGAACCCTTCGCAGCCCCTACCTCCTGCCTCCTGCTGAAACTACCTTCTTGGGGAGGACACCAATAGCATACGTATGATACTTCAACTTCCGCCCCTTGGAGTCCAACTTTCTTTTTTTTTTTTTTTTTAATTATCTTTATTGGTACATTAAATATACACATCATGATTGCACTCCATAATGGGGATTTGTACCAGTATAAGACACAACTTAATTCTCATTTTTTCCCATAGCCCCACCCACCCTACCACCCCCCCATATATATAAAATTTGTTTCCTTACTTTTTTGTTAGAAAATGCTCAATGTAAAATAAGGTGAAAGGGGACAATGTTGAGATTGGAGTCCAACTTTCTATCTGTTCCACTGAAGCTATGTCACTTTTTGTCTGTGCCTGAGTCACTGGCACCAGAGAACAGCTTTTTAAGGCTTCTCTTTCTAATAGGTTTTACACAACTTGAACATGGAGCATGTAGCCTGCTAAGCCACCTGGGTAACAAATGACTTCCCATTAATAAGTGAGATTACTGTACCTAAATCAGACATGTGGAGGTGATATTTGGCCACTCTTTTCTACATGACTCCTCCATTGAACTTTTTTTAAAACCATAACCATAAATTAAGAATGATAGTAAAGATGTGCTCACTTCGGCAGCACATATATTAAAATCAGAAGAATGATACTAAAGAAACAGATTATGACATGGAAGTAAGACAAGAGAGGAGGAGGCTATACGAAATTAAACTTAACATTGCTAGAACTTAACACATGATCTCATCGCTTCTTACTAGCAGACTTTTGTGAAGCTCATTATCCTCATGATCCAGAGGAGGGGACTTGGGCTCACTGCCCACACGGCTAGTATGTATCAGTTCAGACCAAGCCTACTTCTGTTTCTCATTAAGAAGAGAACCACTCTTAAACCTGGCTTCACAATACTTTTGATTAGTTTTGGGTAAAGCAAACCTTGCTCTAGCCAGTAAAAGAAAGCCAAGTCAGAATTCTATAAGAATTGAATCAACAAAGGCCACCAGAGGAGACTTTCTTTGCCACAGCCTCTTGCCAGGTATCTTTTAGAACTGCAGATATCACCAGGGAAAGATCAGCAGTGAGAACCGCTGGACCCCAGAGGTTACTGAGACTCAGCATCTCAGTCAGAGAATGGATCTATCTTAACCCGGGTCTTTCTCCCCTGACCGTGTCCTAGGGTAGAACACAGTCAGAGCCCTTGAGGTTGTTCCAGGTTCCAGGGGAGGAAGAACCCTCACCCAACCTCTCCCTTTTATTCTCTGCTTCCCCTCCCCCCAGAGCCACCTAGATATGGGAGGAGAAGGAGCTTTAGTTCATGCTAAGTCTTTTCTGGACCACGCACAGCCTGGCTGAAAAGGAACAGCTGTGAGTATGGGAGGCAAAGCTCATAAAAGGCCTATGAATTTTACTCACTGCCATAAACACATTAGAATAATTAGAACTCGATGGTCCCTTACAACCTCCTCATTTCCCTTCCCCCCTGCACTTGGAGAAGAACCTGAGACCAACTCACCAGTACCAGGGCCAAGATTTCTTGAAGCTCAGATATGCGCTCTCCCTTCTAAGGGACTTCCCAATACCCACTAGTAATTAGTGACTCACTGATGAGAGCAGCCGCCCTAGAGTGACTGCCGAATTCTTTGTCCTCTTGCTACACTAACCTGAGGCTTAAAGTGCCATTCAAATGCACAGACCAGACTTCTGCTTCATCTGTCCAAGCCATAGGCCCTTTTTAATATATCAGGGGATTGTAAGTGTCCAAAGCCCAGTGTGTTCATGATGATTACAAAGCATCCAGCCCTGTGGCCACTGTATTCTGATTGTACTAAGAATTATCTCCTTTAATCCTCAAAATAGCCCTGTGAGGATAGGTCTTTGCTAAAGAGAAAAAGGCTAATGAAGGTGATTAAGAAAGAAACTTACAGAAAGTCACAAAGCTAGAGTGGCTGAGGTAGGACTTACACCCAGGCAGTCTGACTTTCTCAACTGCCACTTGATGAGCGTTCCTGATACTTCACAGTTCTCACTAAGTTCAGCAGGAGTTTGCTGCTCCCTTTGGGAAAAGCAAAGCCATGCCTCACATGTGGTACATCCTTCTAAGCAAAATCTCTCTAAGAAGAGTGTTCTGCAAGAAGTATGGAGCCTGAGAGACAGAGACCGCTTTATTTTCCTTCCCTCTATGGTGGAACCACTAGAAAGCAGTCTTGTTGTACTAGGCAGTTGGCAATCTGTCCCCAGTGTCCATGTCCTACTACCTGGAGCCCCCAAGTTTTGCTCCCTATGTAGGAGAACAAGAAGTATGAAGAGCAAGGAATCCTTAGCACTGGATATAGGAGTCCAGGTTCCATGTGTCACTGAGTACTCTTCAAACCCAGGGCTTAGAGACTGGCAACTGGGAAAGGAGCGGGAGGCAGCATCTGCAGCCTGTGCTGTGAAGTTCCTATCAAAGAAGCAAACATGGCAAGGGGCAGGAATCCATTCAAATCGATTCTTAAATACAGCCTTTCAAGCTGTCATAAGCCTTAGAAATCACCCAATATCATTTCTTCATTTTATAAATAAGGAGAATGAATTCTACAGAATGGCTTTTGAAACCCTGTCATGCTGAATCAAGTACTGGTTCACCTGCTACATACACACATCCACTAGGTCTCCCACCACCTGCATGAAAGAACTCACCAGAATCTTCTAGGCAGCTTTGAGCTGGCTGTCCCAGGTCCAATTTGTTAGTGTAGGAGTTTATATTTCAAGAAGAGGTATTATGAAAAGGTGAGAGTATATATTGAGACCATATGGCTTATTACATATACTGGTGCCCTTCTGCCAGGGGTAGGGACCAGGCTACACCAAAAATGGGGCCATTGTGACCCTAACATGTGATCTTAGGGTCTTTCATGGTGGAGAAGGAAGCACAACATAATTCATTAAATCAGCAGCAACTTCTTGGACATCAACCGTATGACAGTGCCAGTGTTCAACACAAGTGAGCAGACAGACAAAGATCAGCACGCCCACAGCCTAGCTTTGGGGGCAGGTCCTGCCACCGACTAATTGTGCCTGTCACAAGCCATTCTCCTTCTCTGGGTCTCCTTTTTCATCTTCAGAAAATGAAGGAGCTGAACTACATCATCTCTCAGGCCCCTCCCTTCAAGCTGTAGCGTCTGGGAATCTGTGGGATCCCCAGCTGAGAGAAGAGGTCCCTGCACAGCAGCCTCCCCCCTTGCCAGCCCATTGCACTAACCGGCAGAACACATGTCCTGGCCTTTCTCACCCTCCAAGCCCCTCCCTTATCCTGTCTGCCCCCTCTCTTCCCAACCAGTATAAGTTGTTCCTCCCATTTTATGTAGAGCAATGTTCTAGAGATGGAGGAAGAAACCTACGAAACACAGAGACATACACACACACACACACACACACACACACACAGAGGCACATGCACATACACAAGAATCAGAGTAAGCATAAAAAGTCACAACATTCAAACAAGTGCAAAGGACATGCCAAGAATCTTCTGGCACTGTCTCTGTGGAACACCTGATCATGTTTAACTGAAGCCTCAAATGTGATTTCCATGCAGACATTCCTGGCAGGGTTGGGAGAAGGCAGACAGGATACCCTTAATGTGGTCCAGGCCAGCCTGAGTCACCCCACTGCCTCCCAGAGGACAGGTTCCACTGGTGCCAGGCAGCATCTGACAAAGAGAGAGAGGGCTATCACTCTAGGTTTCTGCCATGGTCTCACTTCAGATGTGCTCTTTAACCTAAGCTCTGCCACTACCTCCCTTGGAGTCAGCAGATGGGGAAACAGAAGGGAGATGGCTGATAGGGTCCATTGGCTTCCCATGGAGGACCTCAGCCTAATAGAAGTTGTCATGTGTCAGCTTAGGACATGAGCAGTGCCTCTTGGACAGCAGCTGCTCCAGCGGCCCATGGCCAACCTGGGGCTGATGTGAGGAGGCCCATTCTAAGGCCAGAGGAGAAGTCCTGGACCAAGGCATGAAAACAGCCAGGGACAGGTGAAGGGGAAATGAACTCTAAGTGCAAAACTAGCCTGTTTTCTTTAGTGAGGCAAGTTGCTAACATTCAGCACTGGTGCCTTCCAGATGTAGTGAGCAAGAGGAAAACAGAAGGGAATGATTCAATGGAATCTACAACTAGACTTCGCTCAATTTTCCCAAAAGTCTTAGAGTTATGAATTCAGAGGGATCATGGTGCTTGACGCATCCTACAGATGAGAAACTAGATGCCTGGATGAACCATGGACCCATCTCCTGTGGTACAACCACAGAGTTTGAATCACACAGCTTAGTACTTTCCTTTGTACTCTATTCTTTTTCACTTCTTCACACCAGTAAGGTACTGAAACAACATAAGAGCAACTGTGGATTAATTCTTACTTACACTCCATTTGAAATATAATTTTTTGTTTTGAATCTTTACAAATCTCAAAATACTACATTTTTACAAATAATACTAAATTTTATAACATTCATATTCCAATAACAATTCTACTTAAAAGAGTTAAAGTTTAGAGTCTATGCTTTTAAATACTAAGGAAATTACAATATTTTACTCAATTCTAAGGTGGTTTTTGTTTTTTTTTTTACAACCAGCCAAAACACATGAATTGTTTCTGGCCCTCTACAATGCCTTCATGTAATATTTGAATCTATAGTGCCAGAAGCTTTCTGTGATTTATGTTATTTTCATTCAAGATGTCTGGAGTTCCACTGGTCACGAATTGTGAGTTCCTCTGTTGGGAATGATAAGAAAAAGTCATTCTTTGCAAGAGAAAGAAAAGCTGAAGACCCAGTTTCAGTTCTCATCTCAGAGCTCTCATGAAGTGAGCACAAGGAGAAAGGAAGCTAAGGGATGTAGGGTCAGATGGTAAGATTTAAGCGGAGCTAAGTCTTTTAAACCCATGTGTTGGGATACAGACTTAGAAAAGGCCCACTCAACTCTTTCAAGAAAACTCAGTAAAAGTCAACTGATACAGTCAAACCTTTCAACTTACCAGGGCTGCCCTGAGCCCATAGTACTCCCAGAGACTATGTGAGTGTCCTAGTTGAAAAATCACATTAAGCATTTGTGTAGAGAGCAGATGCAGAAAGCCGGCCTTTACGCTCATTATAGGCAGCAAAGCAAAATGACTGTCAAGTCTGTCACTAAAGCAGCAGGGGAGAGAAAGTCTCAAAAGTTCTAGCAAGCAAGGGAAAGAAATGGAAACAAAGTAGATGGTAAAGGGTACAGTGTATGAGGATGATGTGTAAAATATTTTCACAAAGGTAGAGCACTAAACAAAGGCACTGCATTTTAGCAAATGTATTTATTCATTATCTAGTCTTTTATAGATTTTCTAGTGCTTTCAAATCCTGGCCTTCTTATTTTTATCTGAGCTATTAAATTTGTCAATATTACTAAACTCAATAAATTTTCTTACTCTGCTTTTCCATGTGGCTTCTTTTCCCCCTTTTTCTGAAAGCCTGCCTTCCTCTAAGGGAAACAAGCTCACATACACACTATGTAAGGAAAGACAGAAGGAGAGCTGATTAATAATAAGTCTGTAGGTAATTAAGAAATGGTAAAGCATCATGCTGGTTCACACGTACCCACAATACATAGTGAGATGTTTCTAGGCAGCACCATGACTAGGCGGCTGAATTTATGGGCTGGTAATGGTTCTAACTAGCTCTTTGGTTTGAAGACATAAGAATAGTGCTAAGCTCCTCAGAGGAATACAACCAAATGGACTGGATATCTCAGGGAAAAAAAGGAAGGAAATGAGTTCATAAAACTAGGAATATAGGCAGCATGGTGCAAGGGAAAACACAGCCCATTGGTGATACAGACCGGAAGTCAATTCTCCTTTCTGTCCCTCTCTGAACTTTCATTCACTCACTTACAGAGTTCTGGAAATGCCTATTGTGCAGCACTGTGGTGAGGTTTATGGAAGGCAGCTTGCATGCTACACATTGCTTTGCAATTATTATTCTAATGACTAAGACTCCAAATCTCTGTCAGTTGGAAATCTGAAAAGTATAAAGAACTTTTATTAGAAAACAAACATGAATTGAAGTCCCCAATGCAAGTGAGAGATTTGACTTGAACATCAGAAAATTCATCCCCAGACCCCACCCTAATAAAATATGCTGAAAACTACAAGTCAAAATTCCTCAGGAGAGTTTGCTGTACATGAATTCACCCCACTTCTAAAGGTACAAAGGAGCTAACCCTTCCCTCTGGAAAGAAGACTGACATAGTAAGAACTTTCAGTTCAAGAGCACTTTCACAAACTCCACTGCTCTGATTCATCCGACCCTTCAGTAACTGTAATCATCTTAGTGACCATACGAGTAATGGCTCTGTTCCTGAGAAGTGGCAGCACTATGCATACTGATGACAAGCTTTTCTGTACATATCTGTATTCCTCAAGTCTACTTCCCACTCCAGCAAGCAAAAACTTTTTTTCTGTTCTACATATAAGAAAACAGAAGCTCAATCATCCTAAATAATTCATCAGAGGTGCCACAGCTAGCAGCATAGCTAGGAATTGGACCCAAGTGTATTGAACACTAAACTTAGTTTTTCCATTGTGCCAAACTACCTGTAGTGGTTTTCTATTGCTACATAAGAAAGTACTACAAACTAAGTAGTATAAAATAGCACATAGTTAGTATCTCACACAACAAAAACACCAGACAAGAAAAAAACACACAAAAAAATCAGATATTTCCATTAGCTTTCTGTCATTGTGACAAAATAACCTAATTTCAGCAACTCAAAGAAGGAAAGGTTGATTTGGGCTCATGATCTTAGACGATTCAGTTTATGATTGGCCACTCCCAGCTTTTTAACCTTTGGTGAAGAAAAAGATCATGGCAGAAGGTGTAACAGAAGAAATCTACTCACCTCATGCCAGGTGAAAAGTAGAGAGAGAAGAGAAGTAGGGGCAAAGGTCAAATATAAGTTTTTTAAGGTTATGCCCTCATGACTAAGTCTATCTCTTAAATTCCCATCACCTCTCTATAATGACATCAAGTTATGATCTCATCAACGTGTCAGATGACATCAAAGCCCTCATGATTCAAACACCTCCCAAAGCCACCAGCTTGCCTTCAAAGGACATTTTGGGCCCAAATGATAATAATAATAATATTTGAAGTAATAATAGCCAAAAATTTTACAAATTTAGAAACAGATTTCAAATCAAGCACTGACCAAGGATTTCAAAGAACATCAACCAGAAGAAAAAAATAATAATAATACGTACACAGGTATCTGACGTTTGAGCTGTGGAAAGTCAGAGACAAAGAAAAACTCTTGAAAGAAGTCAGACAAGGAGAAAGTTTACCTAGAGCTAGAATAAGAATTGAATTGGACTTCTCTTCAGAAACCATCCAAGCAAAAAGAAAATGGAGTGAAATGAGTGTTGAAAGAAAATAACCACCAACCTAAAGTTGTCTAGCACAATTACCTTCCAAAACAGAGCAGAAAGATTAAATATGCTTAGACAAATAAAAACTGATGGAATTTATCACCAATATAGCTGGCTTCCAACAAATATTAAAGCTCTTCAAAGAGAAGGAAAATTATATAAGACAATCTCAGATATATACTAAAAAAAAAGCATTGGAAGAGGACTAAATAAAATATAATAAAATATTTCATTCTTCTTGACAGAAGACATCTTACTCAAAATAATATTACCAACAATATACTTGGTGATTATAATTTACAGATAAGTAACAGTAGAATTATAAAGGACAAGAAGAATATTCTGTTGTGAGAAAGTATTTGCGCTACCCATGAAATCCATTGAAAGTGCACTTGGATTAATTCTAACTATATATCACAAGCTCATAGGAAGCTCCTAAAAAAAAAAAAAAAAGAAAGAAAAAAAGTATGAGTGATATGCAAAGATAGGAGAAAATAGATTCATATAAAATGCTCAGTTAAAATGAGAGAAAGCATAAAAAGAGTAAACGACCAAAAAGAAGCAAAGATGAAGGAAGTAACTAGAAAATAGTTACAAATACAGCAGTTGTTAATCCAAGTATATCAATCATCACTTTAAATGTTAATAGTCTAAATATACCACTTAAATGATAGACTGTCAGAATGAATTTTTAAAAGACCCAACCACACAAGGATCTTTACTGGTATTTCATACTGATAGAAAAGTATATGATTCAAAATGCACATATGACAGTTATATAGTCAAATATTTCCTTAAGAATGGGAGTGAGCAATTCAAAATATTTGGGAGGCATTCACCTAAGAAGGAAGCACTTTTTGCATTTTATTGTGGGTAGGAATCATGTGGGGACTATAATACAGAATAGATTTTGAATTAGTGAGCTCAGCATAGGGCTGAGGTTCTGCACTTCAGAAAAGACCCGCAAGGATACTGACTCTGGCATCTTCAGACCTCCTTTTGAGTACCAAGGATATAGAGAATATAACCCATAATATAAGAGCCATGTTGCATCTAAAGACAGGAAAAGTGATGCGTATTGCAGAGAGATCCCTTCCTAAAATGGCAGTGCATTCATATACTGCTGGTATACCAACTTTTTAAAGAATTTTTAAGGCAAATAAAATATATGAGAATCTATCTAAATAGTGGAAAAAATTAATCTTTTCTTAGGAATGGGTTTGACTACTACCCCTCTCTTTCTCTTTCTTCTTTTCCTTCTCTTCTATTCTTTTTTCCCTCTTTCCTTCTATCATTTTATTCTTTCTCTCTCTCTCTCTCTCTCTCTCTCTCTCTCTCTCTGCCCTTTGGCTCTTCCATCATGTGATACCCTTTGCCCCATTATATCAGCAAGAGGGGCCTTTGTAGCTGCTAGTGCCTTGTTATTGGACTTCTAGCCTCCAGAACCTTAAGCCAATAAATTTCTCTTCTTTATAAATTACCCAGTTTCAGGCTGGGGATTTAGCTCAGTGGTTCAGGTGCCTGTCTTGCAATTGCATGGATCTGGGTTTGATCCCTGGTTAACCACATACAATACTGGGTGTGGAGAATCATGCCCAGCAGCAATCAGTACCACATACCACAGTGCCGGGCGTGGTGGCTCACACCTGTAATCCCAGCACTTGGGAGGCAGAGGCAGGAGGATTGCTGTGTTGTGAGTTTGAAGCTGAGCTCAGGGCCAGCCTGAACCACAAAAGCGAGACCCTGTCTTAAAAAAATAATAATAATAAATAAATAAATTACCCAGTTTGAGGTCTTCTGACATAGCTGCATAAAATGTACTAAGACCAGAGGAAATGAACTAGAATACAAGAAAACACTACTTCATTTGTCTATTTAGGAGGTGATCAATCAAACAAAGTTGTCCAGAAATTGAAAATTATACATATAAAAGTTCAACATCTCACTTTTATGACTCATTCAAACAATGTTGTAAGTTTTGATTACACTATAAGGAATGTTTAAAAATATAGGCTTAGGGAGTAGGCTTTACTTTTTCACTTTCAAGCTTTTATGATACTGAAAGGAATCTGTGATGGGAACCCTTCAGAGACTTTGTGGCCGAGAGCCAAATCACACCCAACATCCTGAACTCCTAGGGGAGTACACTGGGAGAAAACTTGACTGTCTAGCCTCAATTTGAAGCCAGAAAAAGCAGGCAGGAGCCCAAGGCCATCCAGAGGGGAAAGATAAAGAAAGTCACACAGGCCTGGACGCTTCACCATCCCTTTGGCAAAAGCTAGTGCTGAAGATCTTCTCAAGTAGTTTTAAGGGAGCAATAAATTACTGTGAGAAAAGCTACAGGTCTCAGAAGATTCATAGAGGTTTCTTCAACTATTTCCACACTTCTTATTTACTCCTCAATACACTCCCACCTGGTTATTGCTCTCTCTACACTTTTCACTGCCTCTTTCCTGAAATTAATTTCAAAATCCAAAGCATTTCATTACTTCATACAAATCTGTTGATATACCAACCCTAATGTCACTATAACAATCAATCAATAAATAAAAATTATTTCATAATCTTTCAGAAGAAGAGCAGTCTGCTCATTGAGCTTCCTCCTGTATGTCTGGTAACTCTTCTGCCTCTTTCTTTGGTTCTTCAGCCAGCTTTTATTATATCTAACTGTCCCTTCTTAAAGTACAATTTATAGGCAAATCCTATATTTCATCTGAGGCTTGACCATGGGAACATATAAGGGAAAGTCCGCTCTCGCTGACTTTTCAAAGAACCAGTGCAGACTATGACAGTATGCACCCTCATACGGTTTCCACAGCTTGCGTAGTGAAAACACTTCTGATGAATGGTCTAGTCCTCCTTGTTACAGGCCAAGCCTAAGACTGAGATCTTAATACAACGATGTTTTACAAAAATGAGTACAAGTAATTCACAACTGTTCTGTTTTTCCCCTGAATAATTCCCTTTTATGAAAACACTAACTACATCGAGAGATAATATTTGGGGTTATTCTTTGCAAAAAAAAAAAATTACTTCCTGGCAACTTCTATTAACAAATTATTGTTATAAAATTAAATACAAATTACTGGAAGATATCTATTATATTTCTTATATAGTTTCTTATATAGTTATATTATATCAATGAAGCCAGAAAGTACAACTGGTGATGGCTATGGAGAGCAGTTAACTCCTAATGACGTCCACCTGAGGCACTGACTCTGCTATTTGGACTGGAGCAAATCACTTCTCTCCTTGGCCAGCTTCTCATCTGCAAAATGGGCTTACAAGATTTCTAAATTATCTTTTGCTTAGGTCAGTCAGCCTGGCCACATTCTCTCTTCTCTGTTCAAAACATTTCATGGCCCTTAAAACTGTGTGTCTCTAGTCCTACCGCCCAAGATCACATTGTCCATCCTACCAGGATCCTTATCTCTCTGAACATAACTTTTCCACTTTATCTTCTTCTGGGCATGGATCCTACAGCTTCATCCTCTCAACAATATACCAATGTGCCAGGGCAAAGAAACTGCATTAGCAAACTGAAGTTTGCCACTTGACGATACATGTAAAACACAGATAAGTAACAGGGGGTGCGACTAGTTTCTGTATTATAAATTTCACTTGGGCTTCTTGGCACAGTGTAATAATAAATGCAACTGTCAGAATAGTCCCTTAGGAAAGTGATCTATTGCCAGGCCTCTCTTGGGAGCACAAAGCTGTCGTGTTAACTTGGCTCCACTTTAAAAACAGACTCACCCCTATTTCTGGGCTCCCTTTCTTCCAAGCTGCCTGGAAAGCTCCAGCTTATCCCTTTTATCCTTTCAGCTGCCATGGAGAGTGGAGAAACGGGTTTTTCCTGAGCTTCTCTGGGGCACCTTTGACTTTGCTCTTGGTTCATTCCCTTCTCAGGACCCCTTTCAAAGTAGAGGTCACAATTATCTTGCACCCCACTAAAAGTTTCTGTTTTCAGATTGTTTTATTGAGTAAGGGTCTGCAAGTGTTGACGCAAGGAGTGGTGTAGGGATGCATGTGGGTTTTTGGCTCCTAGGATTGGCCCTCACCACGTCCTGCAGGATAATCCACACAGCAGATTCTAAGCAGAGAATAATTGGGCGGAGGGATGCTGAGGGTTTCTTCTCCCTCTGTGTCCGTCTCTATGAATTTTCCCCTACTGAAATGACACTCCGTCCTGTCTGTACAATTCTCTAGGGGAGCGGTTTTGAACACTACCTTCAGCCACCCATTTCTGCCCTCCTTACACGAAATTCTATATTTGTCTGCCAGTATTTACCAAAGGAGCTCTTTTCTGAAAATGAACAGCATTTGAAAAGAACCACTGTATAGAAGAAAAAAAAATTGCTTTTATTTGTAAGCCGATAATGAATGAAAGAAGCCAAAAGTGAAGGTCAGCTATTTATCCAAAATTTTATCCCACTTACGCAAATCTTTTTGGCATTTAGATTAGCATGAAAATTTGCCTTCTGTAAAGTTCAAGAATTATCTGCTTTGAAATAAACCTTTCTTGCTTTTGGAAAATGATTATGTTGTGGCTTTAAGAAGGGCAACCCTCTGGGTCCGTCTCACACCAAATCAGCATGCTTACACTCAAAGGCCTTGACCAGCAGAGCTGTTGCAGATAAAGTAAGATAAGAGGAGTATCTGTGTGGCAGGTATTTCCTGGAGTCCAGCCAGACTGAAATCATAAAGGACAGCCTGACACCCACATGATCACCTACACTTACATTTACCCTTTGGCATGACAGTTGCATCCTCTGGATCAGTTTTTAACTGAGCATAAGTTGCCCTCCACAAGACGTGTGGAAATGACAGGGAACAGTTTAAGTCATCACAGCTGGAGTGAGTGGAGGAGGGTGTGTTAATAGCAGATAGAGGGTATAGGCCAAGGATGCCATTGTAGATCACTAACTTTCCTTTGGTTACTTTAGAGAAATTTGCAGAGTGATTTCTGACATGTATTTTCATACCTACTCTTTTCCAAACCCTAATTCTGAAGTCATTCTTTTTATTTATTTTTATTTATTAATTCTATATGTATAAATTGAGCACCTACTCCTATATGGCAAACTCTGTGTAAGTGCTTGAAAAAAAAAATGCCAAGCAGAATAAACTACTGTCCTTGTCCCCAACAGCATTCACTCTTGCAGGGAGAAATAAACATTGAGACTATATAGTCAAGGGGCCAGAGATTTAGCTCAGTGGTCCAGTGTCAGCCTTGCAAGTGCAAGGACCCAGGTTCAATCCCCCTAACCACGTACAACAAAGCCGGGCATGGGAACTCATGCCCACCAGCAGTCAGTACCACTTACCACATTGCTGGGTGTGGTGGCTCATGCCTATAGTCCCAGCACTCAGGAGGCAGAGGCAGGATTGCTGAGTTCAAGGCTGAGTTCAAGACCAGCCTGAACTGCAAAATGAGACCTCGTCTCAGAAAATAAATAAATAAATAAAATTTTTTAAGAAGAGTATATAGTCAAAGTGACTCATTACATGGTACATATTAGTCTAAGCACTTATTAATTCATTTAATTATTGCAACAGTCTGTGGGCAGGTACTATTACTACTGCTGTCATATTAACAGTACAACTGGGAATGCATAGTCCCAGATAAAATGACTTGCCCAAGGTCACACATACAACTGGTGGTTGGTGTGTGATTCAAAACTAGGCCACTGGACTCCAGGGTCTGGGTTTTAACCAGCACATTATGCTGTCTCACATCAAACAACAGGAATGACAGTAAATTTTGAAAAGGGAAAGGAAAACAAAGTATCTATTTTTAAAAGTTACTCTAATACAGTCGGAGGCCCCAAAGAGATCTGGAACTAATGGAATGACACAGTGAGGAGAGCATTCCAGGCACAAGGACATCATGTGCATTAGTTTCCCATTGTCACTAAGGAAAGCCACCACATACTGGGTGGCCTAAAACAGTACACATTTCTCCTATAGTTCTGTGGGTTACAGTATGAACTCAGAGTCTCACTGAGCTCAGATCAAGGTGTTAGCAGGAAGACATTCCTTTCAGAAAGCCCTAGGAGACTCTTTCCTTATCTTTCCAGCCTCTGGAGGCTGCCTGCATTCAGTGGCCTGTGGCTGCACCTTCCAAGCTAGCAATGCCTGGTTCAATCAATCTTTCATCAAATCATTTCCACTTTCTCTCCTGTTTTGTCCTTTCAGTCCTGGGCCTACGTGGCCAATCCAAGATGATCTCTCTATGAGAAAGTCTGCTGATGAACAACCTTAATTCCTTCTGCAAACTTACTTCCTTTTTGTCATTTGATACTAGAAATTAAGGGATTCATATCTTTGGAGGCTCATTATTCCCAAATAACATCACAGATAAGATCTCAAAAGTGGTGCAGAAGAAAAGAAACAAATATTGTATTTGTTACTTTTCTTATTTCTGAGACAAAATGCCCAACACCCAAAGTTAAAGGAGGAAAGTTTTATTTGGCTCATAATTTGTAGAGATTTCAGCCCATAGCTGGCTGGCTCCAAGGCAGAGTGACATGGCAGAGGGGGAACATAGAAGATACAGTCCATGACAAGCAGGCAGAAGAAAGCACATTTTAGCTCTTTCCCTGTTCCTTATATTTTATGCAGGCTCCCCGCCCTAAGGCATGTGAAGCACTCACACCCTTAATCCCAGCCAGAACTAGGCCAGATCAAGGGGTTGAGTTAGTAATCACACAGCCTTGATTCCAGAACTACACACTCTAGATCCAGCTACCTCTAAAAGCACCCCACCATAACTGTATGAGGCTTTGGGGAGGAAGCATCTAGATAGAAGCTATAACAAGTATGAAGGACACAAGGAAAAGCCCATGTCATTCGAACAGAACAAGTGAGAGGCACCAGGAGCTATGTTAAGGTTCCGTCATCCTTCTGAGAGCAAGGGGGAACATCTAGAATGTATTGACTAAGGCATGGATGTGATTATCATTCTGAACAGTCATTCTCGCTGCTGAAAGACAAGGAGAAAGCAGAGGAAGGGCTGGAAGAGTGCAAGTGAGCCAGCAAGATGAGAGGCAAGAGGCCAGATGGAAGGGATGATAGTTTGGACAAGGCTTTAAGACACGGAACAAGGAAGGTTAAGATTCCAGAGAGATTTTAGAGTTAAAAATCAACAGTACTGGGCTATGGATTTAGCTCAGTGGTTCCAGCGACCTGCCTTGCAAGTGCAAGGGCCTAGGTTCCATGGTAACCACATACAATACTGGGCGTGAAGACTCACACCCACCAGCAATCAGAACCACGTAGCACAGTGCCGGGTGTGGTGGCTCACGCTGTAATCCCAGCACTCGGGAGACAGAGGCAGGAGGATTGCTGTGAGTTCAAAGCTGAGCTCAGGGCCAGCCTGAACTACAAAGTGAGACCCTGTCTCAAAAAAAAAATAAATAAATAAACAGTACTTCAGGCTGGATGGGTGGGAAATGGTGGAGGAGGGATAGGTAGAGGCTGGAGGCTCCAGGGTTTTGGCCTCAGGAAAATGGTAGTGCTATTCCTGGACAATGGGAGGAATTGAGGAGGAATATGTGTGGGGAAGAAATTTAGCTTGTGATGCCCTGAGGAAAGTTCAAGTAGGCAACTAAATTTGAGTGTAGGACTCAGAAGAGAAGTCATGCTCTTCGCAGTCCACACTCATCTTTCTCCAAGCCAACTCCAACATCTGCATCTTTTTCTCTGTTAAGGTACTACTCTACTGGGTAGAAACTGATGATGTATCTTGCCAGCCCCTCCAAGGCCCCAGAAATATATGTCACTTTATAAGATATTGGTAAACATGGTAGAATAAATAAATGATTAAACCAATATATGAATCAATTACTTCTACATATCTCCTTTCTTGTCTCTCTCTCTCTCTCTCTCTCTCTCTCTCTCTCTCTCTGTAACACTTCATCCCATTCCTGTTGCCTTTGGGCAAAACTCAAAACTGTTTGGTTTAGAAGGTGCTGGGGTCAAATTCTGTTGTGACCTTAACACCTAGAACATGGAGACCTTTGAGTCTTCGGAGACACCAAGAGGCTCTTCCCTCAGCACCTCTTCCAGGGACCCTGAGAAACTTTACAAAACTTACACTCATTGCTAGATTTTACTATTGGTGAACAGATAGTCTTCACAAAGCACTGCTGTCAATTTGTTTAAACATAAAGTTGTAACTTTTCAATCAGGTAAATATATTGCTGTGTGTGCATCATTTGCAAATTCCTGTTCCTTATCCTCTAGGGCTTCCAGGAACTCAATACTCTTCTACTACACAGAACCAGGGAGGGGATGCTACTCACAAAGGAATGCCTCACTGGGCCACTGCCTCCCTGAGTTTAAACCTTCATAATCAGTCAATCAGAAAAGCATCCATTAAGCTCTGTTGTATTAGTCACTATACAGACATAGTGCTCTGAAAACCCACAGCCTGAGACCATCTTCTACCTTCTTTCTCTGCGTGACATTTTAGCTGAATCAAGAAGAAATTGGACAAAATATATACAAATTTTTTTTTAATTCTGTAGTTCTCTTTAGGTCAAATGTTAGTTTATTCTATTTCAGCAAAACTATGGCCAGAAAATTTCCCTTTATATGACTTTTTTTTTTTTAAATCAAAGATCCTATTATTTACCAGGCAAGGAGAGTATAGAAGAAGCTTGCTCCAGATCTTGCTGGGGCTTGTATTCAAGACAGGGAAGAGAGGCAAAGAGCTATAAATAAATAAGAAAATATATAGATCTTAGTGATGACAATAGGATTGTGTGAGATGATGGATAGAGAAATAAAATTTTAGGAAAGGCCTGTTGCAATAGCCTTTGTAAGCAGAAACCTGGATGACAAAAGGGAAAAAAGACGTTAGCACAAAGATCTAAGGGAAAATACCCAGGTATTTCTTGACTAAAAGCTCCATGAAAGCAGAGTCTGTTGATCTATTTAAGGTTTTGTCACCACAGTTACTACCATAGCTGTGGGCCTTTGCTCTGGTAGGCACTCAGTGAAGACCAGATGTTTCTAACTGTGAGAATGTGGATGATTGTCACCAAGACCTATCCCAGGATCTCATTTTGCAAAATTCCCTGAACTAGAATTCACTGCAGAGCTATGTCCTTAGGAGCTCAATCATAGTTCAAGTCCTTCCCCCAACCCAAAGGTCTGAGTATTCTAACCTTGACTCCTGCTTACATATTTTATTTTTGTTTATTGCTCACTGGGCTCAAGGCTCCTCCCAGTATTCAGATGGGATCTGCTGTGGCACCTTAGGAATAACAGCAGGAAACTCTTTCCCTTCACTTCTGAGCTACAGTGAAGGAAATTCATGAGCTCAGAGGAAGCTGACCCATCTAGTGCCTTGCCTCCTTCCCACAAGGCCCTGCGTGAAGTGGATGTGGAGATCAAATTTTCTCAGTTAACCATCTCTCTGAGGACATCACATCCTCCACCATGGGAAGGTCCCTCCCATCTACGACCTCAGTTCACTTCTGGGAACCAGTTCTTGATGCTGGAAACGAGTAACTGACTCATCCATAGACCCAGCACAGCCAAGGAAACATTTGGTGAACTTGATGAGGGGTCGGTTGGGATCAAACAGACTGAAACACAAAGGCAAAAAAGGAGAAGATAATTGTTTTTTAAAAAATGAAACAAAAATAGAACAGAGGGTCCAAGAACAGGAAAAGAGTTCAAACCAGTGGTGGAAATGCAGTGGTTCCATCAAGTGGAAGGGTCCTAGGGTTCACACAGCCCCATCTATGTCCAGAATTAACTTTACATCCACCCTGAAAGTCAGCTCTCAACCTTAATTTATGAGATGTACTTCTTGGCTAGCAATTCTAGCCTACTACAGAGACAATCTTAGCAGTAATGAAAATAATGCACGGTATAATTTAGGGACTGTTAATATAAGAATACCAGACAAAATACAGAACACCCAGTGCAATTTGAATTTCAGATTCCTGGTATAAGCTGTCTTGTACAATATCTGAGACATGCTTATACTAAAAATGTGCTCATTCTTTTCCTGAAATTCAAATTGAATTGAGCATCTATAATTTTGCTTGCTAAATTCCTGCTAAAATCTACTATACAACCCACTCCCAAGTATCCCCCCCGGCCACCCATGTCGCCTGTCCCCAACAAAGCTGTGTCATGGTTTGTTGTATCAAATCTGATAGGCATTAACCACAACAACTTAAAGAAGCTTGAGCCACCAACAGAGGAGTAACAGGAAGAGAAAGGCTACAGAGGAGTATCACTCTGGACTTCAGACCTCAACATCCTATTTCAGAACCAGCTCTACTTCTGACACGCTGGACTCTTACCAAAAAAGAAAAAAAAGAACTGTCTCAGCCTTCTAGGATGTGAAATGGCAGTGCAGCCCCCACTCGGCCCCCTTCTGTGCTCTCAGATGATCCTCAGCGCAGTTTTCAGCAGAAGTATAATTTGAAAGCCATATAGGACAACACGTTCATCTAACAGTAGCATTATTGTTACTTACACAAACAGGAAGAAGCTTCCCTAGGCGAGATTTTGGGTGAGGGAAGTAAAGGTCTCAGGTGCCCTTGACATGGTCTCTGCCCCTGTTGTCCATCAGAGCTGCACATTTTCTATGCCCCACTTGTGTGTCATATCTAACGTTTGGTCAATAGCGTTTATTTTTGGACTTCACCATCACCTTCACACCAGGCATGATCTGGTTCTGTTACGTAAGTGCTTTGGAGCTTGGCCAGTCTGAGCCTAGAAGGGGAACTGCCAAGCGGATGGGAGGCAGCCGTGATCTGAGACCCTTTGCTCTGAGTCAGCCTGATGCCAGCTGGGTGAGCTAAGCCTCCACCATGGCCGCTGTTCACCTACTGGCTCCTGGCCTCTCTCTGGTGGTGATCTACACCCCACAGCCTTGGCTGGGGTGTGAGTAATAGGGCAGGTTTGTTTGCTGTGGCTCCTGGCTGGACAATAGTGGCCTGGATTCCATACATCAGAAAACAGTGAGCTGGATCTAGCCTGGAATCAGCACTCCTAACTCAGCCTTCCAGTGCTCAGGCCAGCTCTCTGAACTTCAGACCTCAAAGCCAAGACTCAGCTTCCGAATCTGAGAAGTCCTATGGACCTAAAGGACTTGTCTGCGAAGCGGGGCCCACTTTACTTGCTGTCACTCCTTTGTCAACATAAAAGGCAGTCTCCGTGTCCTTGTTGCCTCCGTCTCTGTACCAGAAACTGGCATGAGCAGTAGCACACTATCCTGAATTTATCAGGATCTCTATGGTCCAGTGGTGGCAAGTCTGTGGCATGTGTCACAGTGGGTTGTTGTCTCACTGAAAGCTCTAAAAGGTTCACTATAGCTCCTCGTCTATAAGAAGAGAAAACATGCAGTGATGTAACTAAAGTCGTTTGAATGAGGCAATGAATGAGCTCACTGTCAAGAGACGTGGAGTAGAGGCAGTGGGACAGCTCACAACAGGAGGTGGTGGAGAGCCTGCTCTTGAACTTCGTGGCCAGATGAGAGCATTAGATGGGCCCACAAGGAACATTCCTAAGAAGGAGCACTCTGCATTCTCTGCCATGAGGGTCAGCTAGAGAATTTTGAGTGTCTGTCTGCGCACACACCCTCTGCAGAACAACTTCAAGTCTAGCAGGTCTTCTTACTGCCCAAGTCTCTTGATAGGAAATCAGTAGGTCTCCAGCTCCTCCAGCCAATAACAAGTGACACTTGCCCAGGCCTGCCAGCCCCATCCACTCATGGCCCATGGCATCATCTTGCCCTCCAGCCCTTCAGAGGTTGCCATGGTGACCCTGAGCACATGAGGCTGCCTTCCCAGCAGCAGGGACAGCACAGTTAAAGGCATGGTGCAGAGGTGCCAGCCCCATTGAGATACTCCAACTTTCATTCCTCAGATATATGCAAAGCATTATTCCAAGTCAAATAATGCTTGTGCTCTGGTGGAGATTACATTCTACAAAGGAAGAGACACAATAAACAGCGAACAAGAACCCCCCACAGAGAAGGATGCTGTAAGTAAACAGTGTTTGCTTCAATAACAGGAAGGACTTTGTGTAGAATCTAATCCGTAGACATGTTAAACAGGTGTTTCTCAAACAAACCTGAAGTATGGTTAAGCAAAGAAAGCCAGTTTTTCATCTAAGACTTCTCAGATCCTTGGATATACTATTATTGGAGGTCATTAATTACCAGCAAGGACTAAATGGCTACAGTGCTTATCAGACTGGCTTTGAGATAGCTGCAGAAAAGTGAGTGGGTGGGGTCCTAGGTGAGGATCCAGTGGGTCTGACACTCCATGGGGCCTGCCACAAAAACACCTGTTCAAAATAAGGTCATTCCAGACACATAGCTGCTCTCATGGGCTGAGCTGTTGCCTCTCTACGCTATCCCAGGCACTTCCACAGAAATGCAGCCCTGACCCCAGAGGCACTATCCCTGCTTAGGTGCTCACAGCATGATCGTTCTCAAAACAGAGGGTGTAGGGGTAAATAATGAGGAGAAAAAGAATGTGATAGTAATAAAGAAAAAGGAAACAAATATTGTATATAGAGAGGGTGGGAGTTGCAGGGCAGGAGAAAGGGGATGAGAATCAAGTCGTGTCATATTCTGGTACAAACTCTCAATGTTGAATGTGATGATGATGTGCATTCATAATGTACCAATAAAGATTTAAAACAAAAAAACAGAAGCCACCCCTGGACCATGGAGCAGCTCTCCAGGTTTAGTAGGTAAATGGCCCCTCACCCACTGGTTCTTGGCAAACTGCTCAGGAAATTCTAGAGCTTCCAGAGAGCAGGTAGTAAATTCCAATTTCCCAAAAGAGTTCTAAACTACGTCTTATGGGTTGTGGGGACCCTCCAAAGTGACTTAGAAGTCACCAAGAGAGGTTGTGAGCTGAAGGGCTGGGGCTTCTGCTTCATCCCTACGTCAGTCACAGAAGACTCTCTACACTGAGTCTCTGCACCTGTCTGATAACTTAAAAGACAAGCACATTTTCTTTTTCATCACCTCCTGCCCCTCCATACATACAGACAGCCACCTTCTACTTCTTCTCCTTCACCAAGTGTTCTGCCTTCCCCATCAGTTTGACATCAGTCTTGATTCTCTTCCCCCTCCAGCCTTGGCACTAAGAGACAGATGGAGGAGAAAACTCAGGCCCGAGGAGAAGGGGTGCAGTGGGGAGCACAGCCAAGGTGGCCCAACAAGTCCTTATCTGTCACTTCCTGCTCAGATGCACCCTCCAACAACCACCCCTGCCCTGCTGTCGGTCCAAACTCTCTCACCATAGGGTTGCTACAAAGAGCTCGTGACAGCCCTGTTCTGGACCCCACTTCTTCACTTCACACAAAGCAGATATGATCAATTTTTGATCCAGCCCCAAATCACAATCATTTTCTGGGATTACAGATCCCTTTCACTGATGTTTTGTGTCTCACAGGCTGAGCCTGAGCAGCAAGTCAGGGAGGCACATTGTAGAGGAGCTTTTGTGGGTAGGAAACTTGGTTCCTGCCACACCAGCATGATGGGCTTATGTCTCGGCTCCCGCCACAGACTTAAACAGAGAGCATGTTAGAAGCTCTCTGCCATATGGGGAGAGCCTGCTTCAGTTTACTTCACAGTGCATTATAAACATAAGCAAGGCAATAGCCAGAGGACGGGCAGAACCTTCAATGCAGAGAATCAGCAATAATGTGAAGTGGCAGTCATCGCACAATGCCGTTGAGACACACAAAGCATGTTTGCTTTGTGGCAGATTCAGATAGTTACAGTCCAGTTCCCCTTTCTCTCCCCTATAAAACAGCTCAACCTTGACAGAGACCTTTACCGCCATGATTTTCACAGAGGCCCTACACAGTTACCTCTTATCTTTCCTGGGGGGCTAACTAATAATGGAGAGTCTAGCCAAGGAGCAGCATTTTCTGAAGGGGTGATACATGGGAAAAGGGGTCGACCCTGCCAGCAGGTCTGTTTCTGGCACCATCCACAGCCCTCCCTGGAGCCAGCCAGTCCAGCCAGCCTGATTAGGCCCGGGTGTTCTTTATCTGGGTCCAGCAGATAAGGTTGCAGCCCTAGAAGGGTGACAATAGGATGTGCCCAGGGGAAGGAGACCCAAAGAACACACAGAGGATGGAGAGGGCAGGGAAAGGCAGAGTTCCCTAAAGGGCCTCTTTGCAGGTTTCAGGTGGTTTTTAGGCAAGATGGAGACCCTGGGCCTTAGCACATGTGCACTCAGAGACAGTAGGCTATAGTCCTCAGCTCTACACAGCACAGAGATCACATCTGGGAGGGTCTCTCTGGACACTAGTTGCTGATCACCACCCATGTTCTGCCTCATGAGGGGATCTGTGGATCTGCAGGTCTGACAAGCTTCCAGGTGATGTGGGAGGAGCATCACCCCTTCAGAGCCACTGCCTATGGGCCCTGGACAAAATCCACCTCAGGCAGCCATTGGAGTCCCATCTTTCAGCTCTTCCTCAGGTCCCTGTCCCTTCTCAATGATCTTGAGAAACAAAGACCCTTGAATCTTTACAGCAAGGAACCCACAGTAGGGAGAGGAGCAGTCACTTCTCTACCTACAGCCCAGGGTAGAACAGGCTTCCTGCACATCCCTGCCCTCATTTGTTGAAAGCAGAAGTTGATGGAGTGATTTTAAGTGACCTCCTTCCCATGAGCATTCCCTATTGCCACAAAAGGGAAGGGCATACCCAGCTTATCCTGTGAATTTGTCTAAGCCCATCTCATT